>PNEQ01048240.1:0-24251 GCA_003012365.1 Medauroidea extradentata | reverse complement strand
TATATATATATATATATATATATATATATATATATATATATATATATATATATATATATGTGTGTGTGTGTTGTGTGTGTATATATATATATGTATATATATCGGGGTGAATTTGTGACAGCTGGGAGGGATGACTTTGTGCCACTCTATTTTTTTTTTAAGATTATTTGAGTGAAAAATAAGTAACTCAAATTAACTATTATAAATTGTGTATTTGAAAAATCCGTTAATAATTTAAATTTGTCTACTACAAAATCATATATTAAACTATTAAACATTGTGAGTGGCACAATGTAACCCCGCTTGACGATATATATATATATATATATATATATATATATATATATATATATATATATATATATATATATATATATATATATATATATATATATATATATATATATATATATATATATATCGATGGTGAAATATAGATATAATACATATACACACATATATGAATGCAGGAAGTGGTTTCTGTCGGAAAGAGATGTCGTGTAAGTAGACAGAGTACCAATAATTTAATATGTAAATTCGTATCGTTGCTCCTGCCAAGGCCCGGAAGTAGACAGTGCCTTTAGCCGACAGCAGAGCAACAAGCGGTGAGAATTGTCACTTTCCGAACTAATAACATTGAGCTTCCTAATCTTAACATAACTCAAATATGCTGCAGTGTAAAAGCGGAATAGCTGCCGCGGACATACGTGTATAGGCAGTGTTGTCGGGGAATGTCTCGTCGACCTTGGTAGCTCCGTGACTATAGGCAACAAGGAGTATGTCGGCTAGTATGTCGCAGCATGCTCATTAGCACACGCGTCCTTGTAGTCGGCAGCTCCTGTCAGTGGAGAATGTTTGCACGACACATTAACGCCGTTAGGTTTTACGAAACATGCTGCAAGGACCGTAAATACTTCCGCACGAAGAGACTGGACGTCCATTAGACGTCTCCGACATAAAAGCTGAGGCCCAGAAGTCTCAACCATATTGGTTGGGCCACGGAACTTGATGTTGTAAAACTGCTTGTCAATATTTTGGGGGAACAATCTTCACATATAGAAGAACAACAAATGTTGTCTGGACATAATTTCGAAAACGCACCGTTACTGTACTGCAAGTGTCGTGACTAAGGCGTGGACATTTCGCGGAAAGAATTTTGCCCATGTGTTTCACTGACTTGCGTGCACATCTGCAACTGTGCTTCATGGTTATTGGTAGCGTGTCTTAGAGAAGTGACGTCTCTCATTTGGCTGGTCAAATGAGATACGGCTTTTCACAAGGACACGCTGACAACCACGAAGTAGAACTGCATATGTCCACGTAAGGTAGTGAAACAAACGCAGGCAAAATTCTTTTCGCGAAATGTCCATGACCCTACTTATCAGGAGTAATAAATCTAAATATATATTTAACTGTGGCCTCAGACGGTAAATATCAAGTACTGTGAAATATGTGCATTGTGACCATTACTTACAATGTTATGTTCACATAAACAAGCGGCGGAATGATAAAAAACGGCTGGCTGGGAGGAAGATTCAAACGTTCTCTCTCTACCGTGGATATCTGACGTGCTGAAAACCCACGATGTAATGGATACCTGTGCCAAATATGATGTTGTCAGGCAGGATTGTTGACTTGGAAATGGCATTCGGTAAACTGAAAAATGTTTAGTTGTTTACGA
Organism: Medauroidea extradentata; assembly: GCA_003012365.1. NCBI lineage: Eukaryota > Metazoa > Arthropoda > Insecta > Phasmatodea > Phasmatidae > Medauroidea > Medauroidea extradentata. The sequence continues at coordinate 22,570 of PNEQ01048240.1, read as the reverse complement.
GAGAAATATGGACAGATTTTGGTCAGCACATATAGGTCTTCAGCGCCGATGAGGGGTGACATGATGTATGGAGCCGCGCCGGACTGAAGGGACCAAGGAGACGGGAGATGCTCGAGAAGGCCAGCCGATCAGCGGCATCGTCCGGCACGATTCCCACGTGCGAAAATCCGTGTACCGATCTCGCCGGGAATTGAACCCGGATCGCTCTGGTGGGAGGCGAGTTCACTAACCACTTCGCCAACCGCGGCCCTTTACGAAGGAAAAAAAACTAACATTTAGTGCAGTACGTGCAGTTAACAGAAGTAATTAAAAATTAACCTACAAATAATTCCACATTATAATACGTATTACGTTTATGCTTGGCCAACTTTCGGTACTGTATTCTATCTTTGGAAAACAACTGTAGGATGCGGCAGCAGATAATAATGTTTCAGAGCGTACACCACAAAGTGCGGCAAGGAATTTAAACAGGCAAGTGACCTTATCTAACAAACGTGCCACTGAAAATTTTAATATACGTACAAAAAGTCTCGCCTCTGTCCTCACACATTTAGGGGATGTCATGAAAGCAGCCGCTGTAAAAACTTTACCTTGGTGAAAGGCTGCTAGTGTTGGTCGCAAAAAGCACAGTAAGAGGCGTACTTAAATATTCATCTATGCAGTGAACTTTTACAAAAATATTCGCCTCACAAATTCAGTGTCTAATCGTGATTATGAGGACGTTTAGCAAGTAAAATAGCAACATTAAAGTACGTGTTGAGAGATAAAATTAAAATGGTTTGAATCTGTCAAGGCACAGAGATCTGATAACGCCGTAATTTTTTCGAATGACTGATGTTGTGAGATTTCTCTTGTAACGTGTAGATAGTAATCGCATAGTTAACGTGCAGACCAATTTGTCGACAACTTTTTCCTTCGCGTGGCCAGGTTGGAATAGTGGTCAAACCACTCGCCTACCACCACGGCGGTCTGGGTTCGATTCCGTCTGGCTTATTGGCACCCTTTCTCACGCGTTCGTACAGTAATACACGTCTGCTTAGTGTGTCAATTTATATACATATATATATATATATATATATATATAACGCATTGTTACATCACTGATGTATATATATATAATTTGTTATGCGTTTTATAGGACATGTTACCTCTTAAGAAAATATGATTAATTATTGTATCACAACTTAAAAGCGAGGACTCCTACCGACAATGTATTATTAATGGAGCATTGTATTTTGTGATTCATATTTTTTTACTCAGTTTTTTCTATGTTATTTGATTTTCATCAAAGGGCCAAGCATAAATATAGTATTTTGAAATTTACATAACCTTAAGAATTTGCAAGAATATATATAATTAATGTAATGCAATGTAAGGTACCCAGCAAATCCCCAATTGTAATATTTTAAAAAATAAATGTGTTTAAAAAGAACAATCAGGAAGAAACGAAGAAAAATTTGGCATGACGGGTGACAATGGCTATTTAACTTCTAAATTTAATTTTAGTACAGCTACTATACATTCCAATGGAAAGTAACTGAGGTTGGTAAAAAATGAAGTGGTGGTTGAACTTCATATACTTCTACATTGCCATACATCGATGGCAGTGTTACAATGCACTTTAAGGAAACGTTGTAACGTATATGTGTACTGAAGTCACCAGAATTAATTAAAATTTTACTATATTTACAAATGGTAAGTATCTCGTACTCTGTATAGGTAAAAAATTGTCCATAGTATTTAGGAAGTTCTTTTTAAGTGTACTCTTTTACACAACTGGCGTGTACAGTATACGCTATGTCCAGAGTCCAGAACTCGCGTGGTTTGGTTGCATCATGATGAAGATCGCATGTAATAGAGACAGAGCGATTGTTTTCGTGCGGCATCTGTGTTGCAGACAGAGCGAACTATCACGCACACGACTCTGATCTATGCAGAGATCAACTTCTTTTTGCCCTAGAGAACCAGGTAGCTGTCTAGGAGTCGTAACCTCAGATAAATACCGCGCGACAGCCGACATCTTACACACAGCTATGGTTAATTCTACTACAGGTTAGGAAGATCAATGTTATAAGTTTGGCACAGGTTAAATTTCTACCACTTGAGCGCTGGTACCGCTAGTGCACCAATCTGACCAATCACAGAGCTTTCCTGAATTTTACGTTACATTAAGTTGATAATCTAAAATGTGAAATTGGTTTCTTTTCACTTTAAAATTAAATTAAATGACTAATATAATTTCCAAGTTTATTTAAATGTAATTTTACTACGGTTTCGTATTTATCTGGTCACTTAGCGATTGATGCGAAACTAGTGGCAGAAATGTTCCCTGTGCCAAGCTCTCCCATAAGAAAACGTATTTTCTTTCTAACCTGTAGTAGAATTAACCTTAACACTGCGGACACATGCCTCGGAGAGTAACGAGTCTGTGTAAGGGGGAGTGTTAAACAAAACAATTTTCTTGTATTTTCAGTTTTTGAGCCGTAACATTTATACAGATTTTACTATCAAAATTTTCTCTACGACAAGGTGTAGAATATATTCTTGATAAACTGTTTGACATAAATAATAATATAATCTTTCATTAGTTTGTCATGCAGAATAATTGCAAGGGAATTCTTGAGATTTAACCTGTAATTCGCTTGCAATGGTTCTGCATAACAAATTAATAAAATATTCTATTATTATTTATGTCAAGCAGTTTATCAACAATATACCCCATACTTCGTTGAAGAGAAAATTTTGATAGTAAAATTTGAATATATGTTATGGCTCAAAAACTGTAAATACAATAAAATAGTCTAACCCTCGCCCTTAAAATTGGCATCTATTGGTTTTGTTTTTAAGTTTGCTTGTGTACTTTATAGAATAAGTACGCTACTAGCACACTAAACTGTAATCATTACAGATACACTGATTACAAGTTCACTGAAAATCTTAACTATAAATTTATCACTAGAAGTAGAGCCAGTGATTTTTGGCGAAAATAAATTTGTACCAATTTGTTTCAGTATCTTGCGTACACGTCTGCAGCTTGCTTAATCATTATTGGATAGCACGCATTTATGCAGAGGCATCGCTCATATAAGTGTTCCAATCAGGATAGTGTTAGTGAGACAAGACACGTCTGTGATTAGCGGGCAGAATCCCTAGACGCTGAGAACATCCCCTCATTGGCCACGAGGCAGAGCAGTATATGTACACGTAAGGCAACATTGAAACAAATTGGCGCAAGATTATACTCACCAAAATCTGCGTCAAGAAAGTATGTGTGGTAAAATAGTTTCCCATACGTCAATGTTACCGTTAATTCCTATCCATTTTTTTAAAACAAACAATCGAATGTACACTGACGTTACCAAACTTCTACAGTTGTAATGCTCTACATTTTCTCTGTTCACAAGCTGTGTTTTGGTAAAAATCTCACATCGTGTATGGGTTAAAAACTTATATTATTGTTTAGGGAGTTATTTTTACAGTGACATTTTTCGCTAATTCCGGGTGGAGCAGGTTCAACTAATGAAATTAGCAAACATGTGCTAGTATCTAGTGAATATTCAGTTACTCCGATTAAGAGTGTAAATCAAAATATATAAAAGTCTTTGTTTTGCTAAATTACTATTAATAAGGTCTAGATTTAGTTAATTGATAAAGGAAAGCATCTAGGTTCGGGACTGATGCCTATACATACCATAACCGAATATATTGAAGCACTTTCCTGTAACTATTTAGATAATTAGCGCGTAATCTGCAACGATATTTTAAGAAACGAACCCGCATTCCTGTCTTTTTTTTTTCTGAAAATTACTCATAGGCCTAAGTAGCTAGCAAAGTAGTAGTTGGTGAATGAGAAAGACATGAAATTAGTTTACCTGAGAATCAATTAACACTTCCAGCATGAAGTATTAACTGCTTGAATCAAGGAAAGTTATGAAACAATCCTCAAATTGGTGACAGATACAGCAAAATGAAGGGAGCAGGTTCGGTCCCCGGCATGGCTATCCTGATTTCGGTTTTACGAAAACACCCCTGGAGGAAGCTCGGGTGGTTCCTCGCAACATGTCATGGCCGATTTACTCATTGGCCCCGACTATCCAATATCTTGTTCTTGTCTTCAATGACCGCACTGTCGATTATACGTAAGGACCTACTTAACTTATCCTGTGTTCTCTGATGTATGTTACGTATGTTAGATTATAAATTATGACATTAAGTCCTTGTTATCTTGCAGGTGTGCTACCACAAGGTGGTCATTCACTGCGACAAGAAGTTCTCTGACACCCTAAAGAAAGAAAATCTCACTTTCACTAACATGAAAACACACTTTTTTTTTTTTTTTTTTGCAATCTAATAAACGTATTTCCTATAGAGGTTAAGATTTCAAGTATTTTCTATAACTTACATTTCCTGTCAGTGAACTTGATATAAACTTGACGCGAATGACAATGAGCTTGACAAAGAAGTATAATAACATATACGGGTATTATTATTCGAGCATAAATGCAGGAATGTTAGCAAAACTCTATTATTTTCCTTCTTGCACCTTTTATGGAAGTTCAAAATGAGCAAGGCGAGAAAATTCCCTGGAAATTCTCAGATGTAACATAAATCCCCTGATATTTCCAGGTATTTCAGGTCTGCGGCCACCCTGTACTTATCACAAGCGTCTCTGTCGTTCCGTATCTTCCCCTATAGTTGTGGGTTTACCGTCCAAATTCAATTCCAGAAGGCAGTGCATTACACATGCCCTCAAAATAAATTCGCTGAATGATTTAATATTTTACTTTTCATATTGTTGACTATAAAGATTAATTTTCCCATTCGGTAAAAAAATAAATCTTGTATGGGGAGGGAGCCCGCGGGCCAGAGCATCACACCTTGAACTGCAGACTTAAAACTGGGCGCTCGTTGGCATCTCCTTGCCCTGGAAGATGACATGTGGTCCTACAATGGAGAGGCGCCGGAATGAATGAATGAATTGTATTGTGGGGCGTTCAAAATATGGGCCATCAGCACCCATAAAATGTATTAAAATAAATGCTTAAGTCTTCCATAGAAATAATAGACAAAAGGAAAAAAGGCACAGGCACTCCACAGGAGTAAAACACTATAACTGTGTACAGATACACAACAGCGCACTTAAAGAAAAGTTTTACACACACAAACACGAATCACAACACAGGAACAAAACTGACAACAACACAGAAAACAGAACAATGCTTATAATGCTAAAAAAAAATAAAAGCCCATAGCACGTAAACAGGATAACATGTCGCTCACTGACAAAATTTTCTCACATACAATCTTCTGAAGGTAGTCACCATTGTTAAAAGTACGACGGCCCTGGTCATTCTGCGACAGCGCCGGAATGACAAGGGTTGGGAAAGTGGAAGATCCCCGAAAACACCCGCCACGACGACTCACACACATTAAACTCCCGGGGCTCCGACACCGCCGAGGATAGAGCCCGGATCTCCTTGGGAGGCGAGAGGGCTGACCACTCGACCGCCGCGGGCCCTTCCATGTGGTGTCAAGGAGAGACCACCTCACGTACGACGAGTGGCTGACAAGAAGACTGGCAACACATGAGCGTCTTGCGCTTAGAGGCGAGAGTCAAGAACTGAGTGCTAGCAAGATTCGACCTTAGTACTCGGGCCGTGCTCCCAGGCCCTGAATGATCTCTTCGTTTTCACATTACACATAATTCAAAGCGGAACCATTTTATTTTACGGCATATTGGATATGTGTTAACATAAATTATTAACTATAACATATTTCATGTCCTGAAACGTATATCGCAATATATATTTTATAGTAGATAAGTAACAGATGAAGCAATGACTCACATTTAACATTTTCCCGATGATTTCTCAGGAAATGCCCAACGATTTTAGCTTACTAAGTTTTCTTAATTTGTTTATTGCTCTGTCATTTAATAGTCAGATACATACAAACATGCGACATACATTTGACACATTCCAAAAAGTTATGTTGAAGTACATCAGTTAAATCTCGAGAATGGAAAAAAAAACCCTCGAACGCTCTACTTGGGGATTTTCGTCCAGCTCAAGAACGTTTGTTAGATAAACGCTAAAACACCAATTGAAATCTACACGTTTTTGAAAGTCAATATGGAAAACCCACAAAACAGCACTCCTAGATAATATTTACCCAGAAATACGTTACTCGAGTATACCTACTAGAGAAAAAATTGTTGCACAGAAACTTGTAAAGGTTTGCTGTTTTTTTATTATTAAGTAATTTCCTTCGAGAATCCTACGAGTTTAACTTCATGCTTTAAGCGCTTAATCCTCATATCCTTTTTGAGGGTAATTGAGACGTAAGACGTCGAGCGAATGACTGGAATACTCAGTTGTCGATACAACCTGAACTACTCATCATAATTCGATGGGGCCTTTTTGTCGAGTAGATATATTACTAGTTGACGTCTATTTATACAACATTAGTATGTTCCATTATGAAATAAAAAATCAGAAACGGTTTTGAGAAAAATAAGGACTTGAAACCTCAAAATTCATAAAAGTTAAAAACTTAATTTTTTTTATAAATTTTAGCGTGATAATATCCCAGACACTATAATAACAATATTAAAAAAAAATCGCGTTTTGATTTGAAAACACTTCCAACATCCGTAAAGCTCTGCGCGAGATATTTTCTTATAGTAACCACAACCAACGTCACGTGTCGTAGGCGAGGCCTTGTTCGCGCAGATCCTGTCATGTTGCCGGAACTGCGAGACGCACAAGACATCCCAGCGTCTCTCTAGAGAGCTTGATGTCACTGCAATCCCGGCGCCTTCCCCAGGCGCCATAGCGTCCTTCCTTTGTCGCGTCGCTTGTCAACTGTCAACCCTTATCCACGTTATACCTCGTCCATGGTGTAATGTACGTCATGATACCAGCTCTGGCCTACCCTCGTGGGAGCTACACTGCCTCGCCGTTTCCACACCAATGTTAAGGGGAAGTGTTAGATAATTTGCTTGTATTTTCAGTTTTTGAGCAATAACGTTTATTCAAATTGCATTATCACTATTTTATCTTCGACAAAGCAAGGGATACATTCTTGGTAAAGTGGTTGACATAGATAATGTTGTATCATCTCATTAATTTGTTTTGCAGAATCACTGCAAGGGAATTATAGGTCAACTTTGAAGAATTCTGTTGCAATGATTCAGCATAACAAATTAATGAAAGATTCTATTATTATTTACGTCAAACAGTTCACCAAGAATATATCCCTTGCTCTGTCGAAGAGAAAATATTGATAATACAATTTGAATAAATGTTATGGCTCAAAAACTGATAATACAATAACATTGTCTAACACCCCCACCCCTTTTAAGGGCGTCGCCTGCCTGAATCTGTTACCGCGTTAGAGGCTTAGAAGCAGTAAGAGCCTCTTTTAGCGCGCGTTCCAATGCCCCATCACCCTCATGCGCAAGGCGCTAGACAGACCCGTAATGTATCGACGGACGGATCGCTGAAACTGCACGATTGTAAAAGGTAACCGTATTATTTTATTGCTATAAAGTCTGTACTTAAACAACATTGCAGGCTAGTTAAATAGTTTTGTATCGGTGTATCGGTCTGAGCAGTAGATTTTGTGATACAGCAGGGTGAAAAGTCGTTTTTGGCACTGTTGGGGAGAGGTGGCCGCGAGGCCGGGAGGGGAGGAGGATGGTGAGGTGTGAATTTCGGGAATAGTATTTGCATTGTGCGTGGTAGTTTGTAAGTACTTTATAATTCTTCTCGGAAATGTGTTTTCTTTTTGTATATGGGTACGTTGTAAACACATATAATAGTTTAGCAAATAAATGCTTATTTCTAACATGCAATAGCGCAGTTCAACAGAAGGGCAGGTTCTGTGTTAAAAAGGAAGACAATAAAGTTTTGTTTTTATTTGGGATACATTTTGCTCTTATCAGAGTAAAATTCGTACATGAGGTATGAAATTACATTGGCGGGCATAAAAATGTTGACATTCGTCTGTCCAATGAAGATTTGAATCTCTTATAATAATTTCCAATATTTAGATGAGTCATCTAGTTTGTGGAAATCATAATAAAAAATCGTGTCATTTTTTATTTCCTCGGATATTATTCATTATAATTCAAAGTAATTCTGGTATGTAACGTACGTGATGTATATGCATCTTTATATGTTTTAAAGCTTGCAGTTTTAGGTAAATAAGCAATAAAAATAATTTAACGAATTCAGATTAAACAGAGAAAAAAAAGATCCGTGCCAATGAAGCGTTATGTACATTTCATAAGAGAACAATGGAAAAATACTAAGACAGATACCTAGCTAGACGTCCTGGTTACAACTTGCTGTGATAATATACTGGTGTCACAGCTTTGAGTTCTGTGTAATCAGAACACAACAAGCTTGTTCTTCACTTGTTTCTTCGCCTCAAAGAGCAAGGCACTCTGTTGACGTCAGACATTCCCTCGAGTACTCGTTTATGGATGCCATATACCACGCGCTTTAAATGTCTTGTAATACACACGGAAATACGGATTTTTTACGAAAGTATTCGTCATGTGCCAATCGTGCCAACGTACGAAAAAAAATAAACCGCTTCGAACATAAAGAACAGAATGTTAGAGATAGACACTATGCTCATTAAAAACACTGTTTCTAAGCCCTCTAACATACCAAAAACGGCCTTTTCAAACTGCCGTACTTCAAAATGTATTAATCGGGTGTAGGTGAAATATGGAAATGTGTACTGAACCTTGCTACAGACTTTACACCAACAAAATTATATCGTCGGCTTAATGCTACAGCTAGGTAACTAGGTAGCAGGAGATATCCAACTATAACACCTGAAAATTTATTTTGTCATACAAATAGTTATTTTTTGAAATGCAAATTTGTGTTGCATCAATACTCTTAATTAACACATTTGTAAATGTATACATATCGAATGGAACAATCACAAGGGTAGCGTAGGCATCTACAGATGACTTAATATTGGAAAATTTAAGTTATCCAGTTCTTGCACTAAGCTGACGATATATGGTCACTGGTTTAAGGCCCAATTGTAAAAATGAATCGGTGGGAAGCTTGCACGTTAGTTCAGCTCTTGGCTCGTTATGACGATGCGATATTTGATGCGCGCTTCAAGGTCGCCCGTATAGCTCCTTTGCTTCTGAGCCTCTAACGCGTAGGTAGGCGGGGTACTTAAAGAGTAAGTGGACCTGGCGCGTGAGACGGGTTGTAACAAGATACGGAAAGTATTTAATCTTGTATAACTATTACAAAATGTTTCCTACGCGTTTATCTACGAAAACACTTCAAGTTGTGTGCCTATGATTTTGTAAATGCCGTCCGCTAATTAAAAATATTATTTCCAAGCTCCTCAGAAGTGCTAAAAATGACTTTTCAACGTTGCTGTGGCTGAGAAAATATCAATCGTAGCCGGAAAACTAAATCGTAGATACCTACACTTGACTTAATCACATACATTCCACAAATAAAATAACAGGGTCATCACTTGAAGTCACATTGAAAAAACTGTTTCTAGGAAAACACTGCGCGCTAGTTTAGTTCACCGCTGCTAGAGGCAATGAGATGTTTGACGGACGTGTTATGTTCGACTTATAGCCTTCCCTGTTTCCGTGCCTCGAACCAGGGGGTGACACTAGATAGGGCCTACGACCTCTTATTTGAGCACTAACGATTGTGTATTACCAACTTTGTGATGGCTCCGAAAAATACAACAAAATGCATTCAAAACATATATTTGGCAAAGTTTCTGAAATTAATGTGCACGATTGTGTTACACAAATGAATATAAGTGTAAAAGAGTAACATTATAAAGTAACAGACAGTTTACAATAACAAATTTAGCTTGATGGAAGTTTTTACTTGTTGGGTTTGTCAACCTGATCGTTCAATTTTATTGATTTTTGTCCGTACCACGTGCGTATTGTGAGAAGCTGTGTTCTTCAAGATGTAATTTATTTGAAATATGATTTTGAAGGCGAGAGTTTAGTGTTTATGTATCCCGAGTGCCGTTGATTGCTATATTTGTGCGATGTATTGAATGTACAGCTAAAAAAATGCGTGCAGTAAAATTTTGAGTGCCTTATTGCGGACACCATTACCAAAACATTTCCCCAAAAAATATTTTACGAACTCATACCACAGTTGATATGTTCGAACAAATTACTTACACATACATGTTTATACATCTAAAGCTCCCAATAAATGTCCGGCATTTTTAAAATTAAAAAATAAATAGGGTTACCTACGCAGCCAACGATGTTGCTTTGCAGGGACAAAACTAAATTCTCTTTAAACATTGTTAATCTGAAAATATTCGCAAATAAAGAAAACCAGCATCTTAAGTTTACATAGTGTAGCAATAAATGTTATTTTATTTCTTTTCTTTGATAGAGTTTTATTAAATAAATATAAAACTAAGCAGGCGATTTCCAGTACGATTTCGAGCTGCGTAGTTAGCAACATATAGTCGCTAGTGAGGCGAAAACGGCCCAGAAAATAAGACGCGAGGCTTAACCTGGGAGTGCCGACTCTGTCCTTCATATGCTCCTTGCCTCGAACGTAAAAAAAATGTTAGCGTCCACTATCTTTTAACGTAGCTGTTTTCGAAGCCACTAAACAATATGATGACCTGCAGCAGATAATTTACTCCAATAAATACTTAACACGGTAGAGTGGTGTCAGCTTAATAATACAACTTCGGAATGAAGTTGTCATAAAGTGACGAGTATAATATGATAAAAAGTTCTGGAGCAACCAAGTCGTATGGTGTATTCTTGTTTTCAGATGGACTTATTGTTGTTGAATACACACACACACACGTAGTGACAACCATACTGTCTGCATGATTGGTTCTGAGTGGAAGAACAACGCATAGCATGGTAAGTTACGGCGTAATGAGTCCGCTGTTCAGAACCGGCTTAGATTCATCAAGTATTTATAATATCTAGATTAAGGCCTTGAATTTAATAGACGTTCGTTTAAGTTGCACACTACACGTATACAGCTTGACGGAGCATGCAGTTTGCGATACCTGTTCTGTTGCTTTGCGTAACTTCCTTATAGTACGATAGCTTGCTGTGTAGCTCATTATCCAGTCTTACAAGGTTAACTAGTTAAAAAAAAAGTGTATTCGTCTTTCTAGTGAGCGTGCCTCGTATATCGTGGTTACCTACCCGTGTTCCACTAAGGATTCAAATAATAATATTTCCTGCTACATCTGATCTAAATTCTTCGAGACAGCTCAGCTGCATCCACTGTAAAGTCCTAGTTCTTTAATTTAATTCAAACAATTGCAAATAACTCAAATATTTTTTAACCAAATGCTTTGAAAAGTTTGAGACTGTCAACAGTCACACGATACACAATTTTGCCAGAGCGTTTTTTTAAATAATGTACCGTTTGCTAGCAACAAATTATTTTGCTTCATTTTGGATTATTTTGACAACAAAATATGTGATATTTCAGGGGCAAAAATCTAAAAATCCGTTTGGTGTATTGTAACAGAAAAATTCAGATACGAACGATGTTACATAAGTGTTAAAACTGCCAGAATGAATTTTTGCTAAATGTATTACTTTGTGTAAAAAATATTTTCGAAACCACTTCAAAAAATAGAGCGAGGCCTTAATCTACGTAGCATAATCGGCATGCGTGACTTCCCAGAATTATACGTTGACGCTCATATGTGTCGAGAATGTTTCTGGTTGTCCGACCGAGTATTCGAATCGTATTCAAGATGTCATAGGTTTGATTTCAATAGTCTGAGTAACAGGTGTAACATGCAAAAGGTGAAGAAAAAACCTTATATCCCGTATAGATAATGCTTTTTCTCGTGTTTGTTTATTTTGGTTCTATTTACATGCCCGCGAACAACACAATGCCTTGGTACAGGTACATGGGGGAAACACGAAACCCCGAGAAAACCTGCCGACCAGCGGCTTCGTCCGGCACGTTTATTATATTTTTAAAAAAGTAGTTTTCACTACTCTTGGAAAATGAACACATGGAAGGGGCGGGAATCGGACAGGTCCAATAAAAAGTCTTTATCTACCGAGGCCGTGAGGCAGTTTAAAGGGCACGACACAAACAATGCGTAAAATGAATAAAGAGCAGAATCTTGAAGGCCTTCCCGTTTCCCCCGCCTCCCTCATTCCATCCCTGCTCCACGCCCATTTCATCCTCACATCATACATACTTCGGGCCGGACGTGCGACAGGCATGTCTCGCTAGACGAGCAGTCGGCCCAACCTTCACCACGGCCTTCTATCATACACAATGTGACCCTGCCCGAAGACGGGAACAAGTAGTGGATTTTCATTTGTGAAATTATTTTGTACCTACTAGCTGCATAATTTGATTTAGTATACGCTGGCAAAAAGAACACCAAGAGGCATGTGATAAGAAAATCCTAAGTCACGTGTTGAACGAGAACCTCATTTTCGTCGAAGACGCCCGGGGTAGACTACCAATCGTCTTATTATCCTTCCCTAATTAAGTCAGAACACACTTCACGAATGAAGGACAGAGACGTTTCAGAATTGCTATGTTCATAATATAATTACTACTACAACATACTAAGTACAGTTGTTTGTTAATGAAATACGTTAGTATAGCTGCATCATTTCATTTCGTTATTTCTCAATGTAACGTTTATTTTTTTGTTGACAAGTCGTCAGATGGAGGAGATAAATTTCAGCAATCTTCCCTATCCCACCGAGAGAGGCGGTGCAACGCCAACACGTTGGACTCGCATTCGGAAGAACGCGGATTCGATCTCCGGCTCCGGACATTCTGACTTCGGTTTCCCATGGTTTCCCGAAAACGCACAAGGTGAATGCTGGGATGGTTCCTTAACAAAGGCCATGGCCGACTCCTCTCCCAGCTTTTGTCATTGTATCAAGTTGTGATTCATCGTCTGTAATCAGCAATGTACCCAGACCATTTTGTAAAGGAGTGGGGCGGGGGAGGGGAATGGCTAACCGCCCTCACTCCTTGTTGTTTTTTTTCCCGAATGTTATAGTAAAGCATATAAAGATATTGGGTAGAAAAATAGTAAAAACTGCTATAATATTAATTTAGATTTAATAATTTTGAAAATGAGTTTTTGCTATGTTTAGTATATGCAGTAAACCCATTTATATATTAATTTTCAGTCGTTGACGTACATATAAACATAAGTACACACGACGTTCTGTTGGGTTATTATTTTTTTAAATTTTGTTTACTGTGGATGTTTGGTTGGCTATTGTTTGCTGGTTGCAAGTTCTGGATACTATGATACTGGATAAAGCAATGAAAAATTTGCAAGTCTTTTTCCCGGGTAGCACGTCGTTGCTGTCCTCTCGGGGCAGACTTAATAGGTCTTGGCACCAATTATTGCACCGGCCTCCGTAGTGTAGTCGGCTAGGCGCTGGTATATGGAGCGAGAGGTCATGACTTCAAATCCCTTCTCGGGCATGTACGATGTATAGTCCCTTCACCGGTCTGTAAAACCCTCTCACCTCATCCAGTTAATGCCGACTAATAAGATTGTAATATAATAAGATATATTTAATGTTGTACCATGTTAATTAAGTGGTTGGTTATGCAAGGCGATTGTGTAGCTACAATAACAGAACCTACTGAAGTTCCAAGTCTCCTTACCTTAAAATAACATTCATTGTAACGCCGAGAGTTGCGATTATTCGATTTTTAAACGCGGATTACATTTATAAATCTACGAAAAGAAGACATATTTCAAACTATGTTACTGTAAGCTTGAAAAAAAAAGAAATAATACGATTACTAGGAACATGATTTTCGGACTGAACATAATGTGTAAAAAACGGTTTTTATTTAGAGAGCTGTATCTATTAAATTACCAACCGAATTCGAATATCATAAATGTTGAAATATGCGTTGAACATACTTGCCACAGACAGACTACTCATCATTCTTTAGTCACAGAAAAAAAAATAATGGAAAAGCACCATACATCATTTGGGTGGCTTACACGCAGAGGTATACTGCACTAAAAACTGTACACCGATTAACTGCACCCTTAGCACTCCGTCGATTTTGTGCCTCATAACACACACACACGCGTACACACAAACGCAGTGAATTCGGAAGCCTCTTTAAAAGAACATCATCCCACTGTGAATTGTAAACACTCGACTGTAATCAGGACAGCAGTGTTCGTTGGAACAAAATTGAGGTTTAAATCATTAAATAAGAATTTGCATTTCCCGTCGTGTAGTTTATTTTTACAAAACACTGCTTTTAGAGTTTTTTTTTGTTATTTTTTTCATTCTTACCGTGTGCAAAAAAAAGTACCGGTGTTTTTCTTTTTTATTGTCACGAGAGCAATTTGCAAGCAAGAGAAATACAGAGAGAAAAAGAACGTGGTCTCATTACCTGTTTTCAGCTGGACGGGTGCTCGCAGGAGCGTGCGTTCATAATTAATGCTCTATGCTCTTGTTCCCGTGTACTTGAGAGCGCGCCGCCTCTCGCGACACAATGCCAGGAGCTGCTAACGACTGCCGTCGGCGCGCGGAGCCGGGCAAAAAGTGTCGGCCAGGCGAGAACAATAGTTCCCGTCCGTGCCGTCGCGAGCGCTGCAGTCGGTGAAGACGGTGAACCTCGACGAGTAGGAGAGATTGAGAGCGCCTGTGCAAGCAGTACTTGCTTCCCGTTGCTAAAGGGCTTTACACGATTAAAAACTTAAGCATAAGAACTTAGAATTTTTTTCCATCACATTGGTTTGAACAGAATTATACACAATCGAACTGTTGCTGCTTATGGCAAAGGCCAGATAAAGTTTACCCAATCACAGTAAAGGCCGGTATTCCCATGATTCCATTCGTAATTCAGTCGATAACCGCCATCTTTCTTTAACCTATAAAACACTCACAAGAAAAGGTATTTTTTAAAGAAAATAAAAGTAATCTGCCATGTGATACTAGTCTTTAATTGTAAAAACTACTGAAGCATCGCTTACATGAATCAATATAACTATCCAATTTCCTCGTTATTTTATTAAAAATTTTAAACCATAATTTTCTGTATATCAATGCAGCTAAATATTAAATATTCCGAGTATCTTCCTATTGGCTGAACTTGGGCGGTAACCTCGCTATTTGTGCGCTAAACCTTTGCGATTCTACTACTTACTTCTTAAGTATACTTTTTACTGCTTAAGTTTTTAATTGTGTTAACTCCTTAAGGTATATTGTTCTATAGGTTAGGAAGTTAATGCTATTAGTTTGGTAGATGCGCAGGTATCGGTAGGTGGACTATAAATCAGGTTGTCACTTCCGGGTTGAAAGTTTTCGTGAAAGTAAACAATAGTTTTATTATTATGGAAATAAAATTAAAACTGAAGTGACTTAAGATTTGCAGTGTAAAAAAATCATGTGATTTTTTCTTAACTTAGCCTAGTTAACGTTAATTGTATTACCATGTCTCATTTTATGGCGCCGTTTCTGAATCCAGTGCAACTAGCGATGAGAACTATCTCGTACCAAAGTCTTCCATAAGATATTCAATTATCTTTCTAATCCTGCAGTAGAATTAACTTTACCTGTACTGATCTCGGCTGGTCACTAGGGACACCATCATCCCACGGAGGACCTCCTTCTCTCCGCCCGGCCAACCATCCAATCACCACACATCATCACACAATCCCGCATTAACCGGAGATTACCCTGCGAATATTTCTAAACTGAAATAAAGGAAACTCAAATGAAAGAATGTCAAAATAAAAAAAGTTTTTTTTATTAATATCGTATTTAGTTTTTGTACGATTAGTTAAGGGCCTCTCTGACTACTAATCTGAAATATAGCCCTACAACTTCAAAATGTCAACACGACCAACCGACCCTTCCCCTGTCACCAACCAAAAGTCTACATTTGCCCCAAAATCTATGCCTCGTGCAAGCGGACTTCTTTCACAGGTTTTAATTATAATAATAATAATAATATATATATATATATATATATATATATATATATATATATATATATATATTGAAACCAGTATTTAGAGACGTTGGTTAGTTGCGAAAATTTCTCATGCCAAAATACAATTGAAAACGTTGAAGTATCTTGCTACAAACATGATTAGATAAAAACGTTCGACACGTCCTAAATGTCTGCTCTGCCCAACTACAGGTGTCAAATAAAACACTAGAACAATTCTCACTGATTCTGTCAAATAGGGCAACAGTTTCACGTACAGACAAAAGCCAGTAGCATAAACAAAACTTCCCAAACGCTGAACGTACATTGTAAACTTAGAAAAAAGTCAAGTTTTACCACGGTAAATCACCATTTCTCCCACTATATTATTTTCGTGAAACCATGTGTGAACTGTCTGTACATGCGAACATGGTTGCAGAAAGCACGTAATTTTTTTTCGAAAGACCGGACGCGAATGGAACGGAAATGGTGCTGCCCGGGTGTGCAGATCTTCGGTTGGTACCAGTGGCATATATCTAAAGTCTACTATGAGACGTGTTGTGCATGCAGTGTCACTCTTAGCGTCTCTGCACTACCAAGCCTAGAATGCGTAAAATACGTCTAACCCAGGCGGAAACTTACAGCCACGCTAGGTAGTTATTCTTACACTGGTGCATAATACTAGAAATATTTTTAACGTAATTTTTTGATAAAATTCCAGATTAAGAGCAGTCATAGGATGCAACATTTTATTTAGGCGTTTTGATAAATAGTGAATCGTTCGTTTTCGCTTATTTCCATAATAAAATTGACAACACTTTCGAGAAAAAAAAAAAAAAAAAAAAAAAAAAACAACGAATTTATTGCTATCAAATAATTTAGGTACAAATAACGATAAATTTGACAAAAAAACCTCTGCAGGAATTCCGGTATGGTAATTAAGCAAAATCACTGCAAAACTATCGGGCGTGACCTTAAAGAAGGTGTAAAAACAGCTGCAGGAATTTCCAAATGCTTGTCGCCTCGCGTATATCTAGAATTGTGCGTTACACCGTTACTGCGCGCAGCCAAAGGAAATACAGAACCATTTCGTTGTTTGACATGTTTGCAGTTCTCGTAGAATAAGTTTTCTTTTTTAGAAGGTGTAGGGACTTTTTCGGCTCAAATACACTGTAACCATGCATCTCAATCGAAATGCAAATAAAATCATACGTGGGGAAAGTTTATTAAGGCTTTAAACTGTCGGCTACGAACGACTGTAATAGGTGCCTTTGCTATTTTATAAAAAAATTTTAATAAATAAATTAACTACTTTATTTTCTGCGAGACATAAAACTTGCTCTAATGTAGCCCTTTTTTTAAACTTTAATTTTCATATTAATAAAAACGTTAAGGATTTTTTTTTTCAAGCAGGCATTCCTAATTGCATCTTTCATAAATTTCGCCCGAAAATCTCATTAATCTGCGTCTGCTGCTATCTGATGTCGCACAGCTCAAATTGATGCCTTTTATCACCTTATTAAGGGCACTGGTGCATGGGAAACTGAAAATTTGCTAAAATACACACGTTGCCTTGTAGAGTCGCCATTTTGGTAACTTGCCTGACGTTACGTGTCCTGGTTACAGAAACTGCATCAACTACAGACACGTCACTTGATGTATGCGCGTGTAAGATACATTTTGCAGTTGGCAGGAACCTATATACAGTTTAATAAAAACGTTTATAAATTATATGAAATACAAGTACGTTGATTTCAGTTCATTTTGTTTCATTAATGTTGTATTTAAATTAGAAAATACATGGAACTATATTGTGTAACCTCGCTACCAACCATGTAAACACGAAGGGAACTATACTGAATGTTTAATTGTATGCAGTAACACGTAGCAAACAGCTAGTGATATTTTTCTAAAGTAAACTTTTTAGCGCTCACTTTATCCCGAACGACCTACAGAAAAAAATGGACCATTGTCCATTGGGAATTTTGCACGTCAGTTAAGGGCTTGGCTCGTAGCGGCGATACGGTATTAGAAGCACGCTTCAAGCTCACTGAACCTCTAACGCCTCTAACGCTACATTTTTATTTCATTTTCTAACATAGCATACTCAAATGAACTGATTAGGATGGAGTATTTATATTTACATAAGTATTTATATTACTAATTTGATCTATCGTTAGTTGCCAAGAGTGAAACGATATTTTGAATCGAAAATTCCCATTTTTAGAGACAAAATTATTTTATAGTTCTTTTACAATATTCAGGAGGAAATAATTTCAAATTCTATTCCATATTCAACCTTAAAGCATTACTAGAATACAACTTTTTAATTGCTATACGATTGAACAATATTACATTTAATACTAAAAAAATACATCAAAATAAAATTCTAGGTAGCTTACTTTAAAAACAATACACACACACACACACACACACACACACATATATACATATATATATATATATATATATATATATATATATATATATATATTTAAATTTAAAACCCATATTATGCAACAAAGAATTTGTAAATTTTATGAGCTCTGCAGCGCAACTTAAAAAAATAAGCTACATGGCATGCACCAATCTCTATATCGTCGTCGTCATCATCATTCAACATTAGTGTTTATGCCTACAGGCAGGTTTTCACACGATAGTTCTCAATTTTCTCCGGTCTACTGCCATCCTCTTCATGTACGTTTAATTTCCGTTTCCCTTGCTGCCATCTATTATTTTGTATCGTCTTCTTCCTCTCAATCTCTTCCAACAAACTAATCCTTCCATAGATTATGTAAGAAGCAGAACCTTCTCAATGAGTAGTCTAGCCAGTTATTCTCCCTTTCTATTGAATAATAAATTATATAAATATTAAATTAGCTTATAAAAAGTCCAGTAGTTCTTGAAATACGCGTACTATACAGTCAGTATTAATGTTGGGCAACATTTCTAAACACAGTACTGACAAACAATTACCTTACTAAGTAGGCCTACTGAATGTATACAGAGTTTGACAGAACTTTTGAAAATAGGTTCTCAGATTTTTCATGTCATCAAAAAACATTCTAAGAGCCACGAAATACACAAAACTCTAAACCCTCTTTACTAATTATTGTGTGTGTGTCAT
Organism: Medauroidea extradentata; assembly: GCA_003012365.1. Classification (NCBI taxonomy): domain Eukaryota; kingdom Metazoa; phylum Arthropoda; class Insecta; order Phasmatodea; family Phasmatidae; genus Medauroidea; species Medauroidea extradentata. The sequence goes on along the minus strand of PNEQ01048240.1, from coordinate 3,472 downwards.
AGTTGATGAAATTCCGATAAATTGTTCATTTTACCAAAACATGTTCAAGTGGGCGCCACCGTGAAACTATTAATACGGCGTGAACAAAATAGGTCATATTACTAAACGTGTACCGATTATGATGAAATTCTGACAAATTGTTCTTCGGATATGTTCAAATAGCTACTATTTTGACTTATTTGACGAAAAATTAATTTTCTGTTTGTGTCTGATATCTAGGCCTACTGTGTTTTTTGTTTCGTCTCATCGTTGTCGCATGTTACTTGGTTTTTAGATTTTTTATTTTTATTTGTTATTATTTTCACTTATTATCTGTTTGTTCCTTGTTTTACTTGACCCGATTCCATTTTGGAATTTCATATTGTTTATGTATCTTGCTGACTAAAGCATACTCTGCTTATTTATGGTTTTATATTATTTGTTTAGTTTTCTTTGACAGTCATTCATTTTGCGATGGAGTATGTCCAAGATACTAAATCCAGTCATGCACTCCCATTGCACAGTTCTTTCAAAGATCAGCAACAATTTTGAAAAATGAAAATTGCATGAACAAAACAAATTGTTGAAGTGTAGACATGCTGAAGGTTGGCTGCAGTGAGCAGTATAGAGAGAGCATCTCATGTAGTAGGACGTGCAGGAGAATTTAACCAATGATTGGAAGTTAATTAATAAAAATGGAGAAATCACGATACAAACGCAGGAGAAGTCACCTTACTGAATAAGTATTATATGGGTACCAAGTTTATGAAATTCTAAAGTGTAGTACCTCAGCGTATCTATTACGATCGAAAAAAAAAAAAACGTTAAAATGGCAGACATTTTGAAAATATAAAAACAGCATGAACAAAGTTCATAACAGTCATGCAACTTGAGTATGTTTTACATGCGTACTGAGTTTGACGAACTTCTGAAAGATCGTTCCTCATATCACGCGCAATAAAAAAAAAAAAAAATAATGGCCGTCATTTTAAAAATATGAACACGACACGAACAAAAGTAGCATATGCTTTTGTCTGTCGACGTGCTAAGCAATAATAATGTTGGTGATAAACTTGAATGATTTTTCAGAAACCATACTTTTTATTTAAATTTTTCTTCGTTGCATTTTCATCTTTATTCAGAAGTACGTCAGAGTATTGTTAGTCGATTGTAAAATACGGATACCATCAAGGAGGTTCAATACTTGAGTTCGCGTAAACTGACACAAGAATACAAACACTTGTATTCTCTACTTCTCTTATCAGTTCTCATTAACATTCACTTTTTTTTTTTTTTTTTTTTTTTTTTTTTTTTTTTTTTTTTTTTTTTTTATTTTTTTTTTTTTTTTTTTTTTTTTTTTTTATGAATTTCAATCTAGTTTGTTCTGAAAAATCATAGTGAGTGGTAATTTGCAAATAATAATATTAGCGGATTTGCCATTCACGGGCCGTTGGGGCCAGATGAGACAATGAAGATCTTAAACTCCCCCAGCTGACGTTTAACAGACGTGAGTTCTAAAACTGACTGCAACATGACGTCTCTTCTGAGGAGGGGAAAAAATTATATTACGTGCGGGTTCTTGTAAACCAGAGTACTTATTCGCAAAGCCAGCCTCCAGTGAATTGTAAATAGTGCACACTACTTCACTCATGTGTTAACTTCTCCGTAAAATGAGTTTTGCTGTTTATAAAATTTCCAAATTACTGTACATGTTTGTTCCCCCTTCCAAAGCCCACGGCGCCAAAAAAGACCAAGCAGATTTTCACATGACAGAGAGGAGAGTACGATGCGCTTGATAAAATATAGTGCAGTATAAACGATGTATTTAAGTGCAATGATGTATTGAAAACAGAAAATCGTTAAAGCCACGGGTCCTTATTTATTTTTAAATTCTGAAAGGGAGCAGATCTCGTAACACAGGTACATCGCAATGTTGGAAATTGTTTGTACTGTGTAGCGTAGTTTTTTTTCCTTCAAATCATAAGTTTTTTTTATAATTTTAGGCAATTATAAATTTACTTTAAGAAAATTTAATTAAGTCAATAATTAGCAAAAACTATAAAAAAGGATGTTTTAAAAAATTTGTCTATATGGTACAAACAATTTACAACATTTGTGTGTAGCAATTTTGCGATATCTGCTTCCTGTCAGAATTTTAAAAATTAAACTCGCAAATACACCATAAATCGGAAACTGTGGCATTAAACTTTTAGAATGGCCACTGTGTGAACAAGCATAAAGTTACGTGACCGACAAAAAAACTGGTGGTTGTAACTACGGTTATGAGGCATTTGCGAGGACTGTGGAAGTTTTCGCGGAAAGATTTTTGCACCACTTTGTTTCAGTGCCTTACGTGCACACCTGCAGTTCTGCTTCGTGGGCAGTGATATGATGGTTTTAACTCTCAGCGTCTGGAGGTTATACCAGCAAATCACAAACGTGTGGGAACGCAGTAACCTGGTTCTGATTGGCTCTGTCAAACGAATGACACCTCTGCGCAAAGCCACACTTCCAATAATAAAAAAATACAGCTGTAGGTACAGGCTCTGAATCGAAGAAGTGAAAAATCTTTTCGCGTAAACTTCTGGTCTCTAGTGATGTCATAATAAGTGAGGAAACGAATGACAATAAAAGCTTTACTTCGTGACATGAAGTACTCATATTACACTAATTTGACCAATCACAGTATGGATAGGAAAATTTCGCGAATTCAATGACCTGCATACTCAAGCGCCGACGATTTGTCCACTAGCTCCTACTCCGTGAAACAACAAACAATGAACGAATGGATTCTGGCATGCAGGTAACTGAATTCACGAAATTTCCCTATCCCTACCAATCAGTAAGTGACTACAGTGAAATCATGTTTCGTATCGAACAATCGGTACAAAATGTCGTTTCATTCTAGACAACTACTGATTGGCCAGATCAGTAATATAAGTACTTCATGGCCCAAAGTATAGTTTATATGTTCACTTTCTTCCTCACTTATTTATATATGACATAAAACACATGTTCACGAGCTGGCATTCTGAAAGAGTGCGTGGAAATCTGTACTCCTCACCCACGTCTCACGAATGCTGCTGCAACTGCCAATTTTTCTGTAAGGGCACGTAACTTTGTACAGGTAAACACAGTAGCCACTCAAAGTAACCATGTGTGTTTAAAAGTCACTACATAGTGCGACTGTGAGAGCGCTGAATTGACTAACCGCAATTGTAATTCAACTGCAAGTATGAAATGTACCATCGCAGCCATGTAAGCAGACACATAGAGCCACGATTTTGTGGCGAAAAGAGTTTTACACAGTTTGGGTACAATGCCGTATGTACAATCTGCTTCATAGTTAGTGATTGGATGTTTTAACTAACACTCGTCTTGGTGAGTGAGTGAGAGAATTTTGGTCAGCGATTAACAACGAGGTCTTCAGCGATGGTGGGAGGTGACATGAGGTGAGTATGGAGCAGTGCTGGTGAGAGGTGACATGAGGTGA
>PNEQ01048239.1:6423-24309 GCA_003012365.1 Medauroidea extradentata | reverse complement strand
ACACATTACGTAGCTAAATTATTATAACACAACATATTTCAATAAAAAAATTAGTTCGAAATGACAATACTGTATTACAAAAGAAATAGGCAACAGACTGGGGACACTTTACCTTATTTACAAAACAAAAGAACTAAACTACGTCCATTATAAAAATAATGGTAAACAAAGAGGGTGGTGCCAAACAAAATGGCACAGTCTTATTGCAATAATCGTCGATTATGAATAATTTTTTGTTGGAAAATTTTAATTTCGATTTTGTATTTATGGTCTTCTTTGATATTCCTTCATAAACTGATATGAATTTAATGGGCATGTTCTAGGAGACATCACAGTAAGATGTATGTATATATGCCGTGAAAATTACAAACATTTTTTCATCGAGCGCGATGTTAGTCTGGTTTTATTATAATACAACTTTGTGTTTTCAAGTGTTGGTACTATATTTTTGTGTGTGGTTTCTTTCACGTGGAGCTTTTTGCAAGTCATACACCATCTCGTAGTTTTTTTTTTTTTTTTTAACTTGAAAAGTGTGTAGTTCTCCTGATTTGACGTCACTTAGTTGTCCTAGGTTTTTTTTTTTCAGTCCTTTTTTTTCCCCTCCCGGTGTACATAATAACCTCCTGTTTCCTTTTCTGCGGCCTATAATCAAACTGAAAACATTTGTCTCGAAAATTATAACTATAACGTACATTAGGACCAAAAAAAATTCCTTAAATGACCCTGTTGTTTAAATCAATTTTAAGGCGATTAAGCGTGTCGTGTTATTTTTTTGGTAAATGAGTATGTTAAGTGATGTTCCCCCGAAACACGCAGAGGCTAGGGGGAGGGGATGGGACTGGACTCAGGGGGAAGGGGGGAGGAGGGGGCAGAGGTCAAGCCGCCTACCCACGACCTGTTGTTTTTACGAGCTTCTAAGTATTGGGTTGTGGCCGGCCTGTCGCTGGCTTTTTATTTAGGCCCAGTCTTGGGAGAGCTCCTGTGACAAGCCAGGACTACCCCTGTCCCGCCGGAACCGTGGACTTGTTTTAAGGGCCCCGCCTACCTCTGCTTTAACGGTCCGGAAGCTACGGAGCTATAAGGGCGACATTGAAGCGCGTATCAAATGCCCCATCGCCCCAACGAGCCAAGCGCTGAACTAGCATGCAAGCTTACCGCCGTTCTATTTTTACTGTGGGACTTCATATAGTTTTATTTTTGGAATGTCTGTAACAAAGTTCAGTGTTGGAGTATTGTGTTTTCTATATATCCGGTTAGTACAGTTTAAAGTACAGTAGTCTGAAAATGCAATTTTTATGTTTGTTGTAGTCTTATAGGAGGTTCGCGGTAAAGTGATCATTTTTGAAGGTCACCTTGTCTAGAATAATGTTGAAAATGTTATTTGTGACCATATACGTTAACTTTTGAGTGCATTACAAAGTGTTCACTTTGATTGTTAGTTTGTTTATTTTTAAAAGTGGCAGGAAACTATAAATCAACTGAAAGGTAGTAAGTAACTAGAGCTTTATAAGTGCTCATTTTACTGCGAACCGCCTATAGAAACAGTGTTTTTATATAGCATTGTGTTTCAACAGTGACATCACGTCTTTGTCGGTAGTGTTTTTTTTTTCTTTTTGTGCATTGGCACACTGGGTTGACGTCGAATACTTTCGCAAGAAAAACATATTTACGTACACACTTGCCCGACGGCATGATGCTGATTGCCACTCACGCCCTTAAGTTATCTCGAGTACTCGCGACATGGAGAAAAATACTTATCTTTTCCCAGGTATACGCGTTGGGCTTTATAATGCAAAACGTTGAGGGATGAAGAAGTTGAAGAAGAAAACAAGCAAAATGAAGTGGGGGAACGTCTGGATGTGAAGCGATATCCAATTTAACTATCATTGCGATCTAGAAATTGATAAGTAATTATGTCAGCCGTGCTAGCTAAAAGGTAAACTATGTAACTAATTAAAAAACAAGATGACAGGTGGAACATACAAGGGTAGCCTGGAATCAAGACTCAGGATGGAAACAAAGATGTCGGTTGGATAGGCTAACAAGCTGAGGTATCAAAGACATGTGAGTTATAGATACTCCTCTAGGCTACGGCTCTCGAATCCTGCGCCAGAAGGAGCTATACTGTACTACTACCGTTATCTTTAATATTAAGTCATAAAATTATAGGATCACCTCGGAATGTCTCATAGAAGCTAGTTATCAACGAGAAGACTGCATGCCAGTCCACTAACTTGCGCCTAGAGGCTAGGGTGAGGGGAGATACGCGTGCTGTCTAGCCCTTACCACTTGCTCACGTCTAGGCCTCGAACGTGCAGAATACGTTTACCTAGGCAGCCACCTTAAGTTTACCAGGACTGAAAAAATTAATGTCTACCGTACACTCCGCCGCCGATCTCTAAACTATCGCCAGTTCATTTCTGGTCTTAAGCAAAGTATAGAACTCTGACGTGGCAAACCGAATGAAAATGGCCTATACTTCTTATGTTCGCCGAGGTTGTCAGACTTTTCAGCTATGTAAGGTATCGTAAATGCACTAAAGAAACGTGTGTTTTTCCCCCAAATGAGAATATATCCCTCTTTAATCTTGTTCGGTTTGGACCAAACCCGATGTGGGACAGGCAAGCATGGCTTTTTGTTACCGAGTACACTTCTGCAAATATATGAAAACTCCGCCATTTTAATTGTTTAAGTGCTCCAATATAATGTTCATTTCCTAATAAAACTGGCGGACTACAATCCGTGTATGAATCAGTTGCTTGTAAATGGTTTTTCACCGATTATGAATGGAGCACCAGTGATACGTACATTGATTCACTATTGGACTATTTGTACTCTAATTCGGAAACACGTAATATTCTCTATTTTTCACTGGTTTTGTACTGAATTAATTTTCTTTGATTGCCGATTGGTAATCGGTGGTTGTTCACCGATTCCGACATAGTGTGTATGTGATCAGTAATCTATATTAAAAGTTAGTAATCCTAGCTAGTAATCAACGTGGTTTGTGCATTAAATAAGGGGGTGTCTGTGGAGAAGATCGCTAATGCCTACATAACACGACATGAACGTAAATCCGATGTGACACTCTCACATGATGCTGTACTTGTTCTCGTACAAGCTTGTGTAAAGCCTGGATGTACTAGGCTGTATACCAGCCGGTCTGGAAGATTTCTATTACACGACAGTAGATGGCACACCCAGTGGGAGCGCACGTGACTGTATCGTACACTGTAAATATCAGGAACAATATTTCCAAACCAGCCAGCCAAAAAAAAAAAAAAAAAAAAAAAAAAAAAAAAAAAAAAAAAAAAAAAAAAAAAAAAAAAAAAAAAAAAAAAAAATATATATATATATATATATATATATATATATATATATATATATATATATATAAGTTAAGAGGCAATTCCAGTGTTTCGTGTGCACCTATTCAACCCTTATTAACAACATTTAAACGAAAAGTTATTTTTACTATGTTTGTAGCGATATAAGTATTTCGCATATCAAAATTATGTAAGCATTTTAGTAAGGATACAGCCCATTCTCCTTAAGCTGGATTCTGTGAAATCGAGTATAACAAACGGTTACTTTATGAACGCGATACGAGTAACGTTTGTATAATTTGTAGTCAACCGTTTCTTACACTTGACTCAAATATGAACGGCTTTGTCTTTAGTGAACGCAAAGATAATTTAGATATGTGTAATACTCTTGCTATAACGATAGTAAGATTAGCCTTGGTTTATATGGAGTTAATGCGGGTTGCATGCATGTGCTTGAAATTTTGGGACTGCCTCATTAACATGTGTCTGTTGAAAATCAGGCGAAATTTTTTTTTAGAAAAATGTCCACCCCTTAATAATCGTGCTTTCATAAAAAGGGCTCAGCAGCTGCTGTTTATTGAAATAAATACTGCCTTCGACAAATTTGCTGCTTTTAAAGCCATATGTGTCCATGATGTTCCTTCCAAACAAGAAACTACCATATTTTCTTTAATAACGAACGGGGTATATCTTAAAAATTTGTATTAATAATCATAATTTGCCAGTTAAAATGACGAACAATAGTAAATCTGGCATGTTTCATTTTCGTTACTATCCCACATTATTAGTTTTTTTTCTTTCGTGTAATTTTTTATTATAAGGGGGGAAAATACAGTTTTGAAAAATTGCTTCTCATATGTACCTCAGTTGTTCAGATAGGACTGCTAGTTGATTTGCTTTCAAATCTCAGAATTGCTTAGTTACTGATGGCAATCACAACAATGTATAGTGCAGCAGGGATTAGATGATATCGTCAAGTGTCTGTGTTAATTCAATAGTTCAGTAATGCAGACATTTCGTTACATTAAGTGTTGAGGTTAAATACTGGTTGAATTTTAATAAACCACTGCAGGAAAGCAGTGTTGCAAGACAGAGCAGAGATGAGCTTTTGTTCTTTGTGTTTGGTTTTCAAAATTGGCTAAACGAAGCAGTACAAACTGAGTAATGATTACAAATCAGCAGGTAAATGATTAACCCCTTAATATAATCGTACGATTGAGTGATTGCCTTATTTCGTTCGTTCGAAATTTTAACTATAACCAGTAGATATCGAATTCCAAATCATAGTAGCAGATGTTCGATACGTCTGGTTTTCATTTTAAACGTTACCCGAGACTTATCTTTCAGTATTAACATTTGACCCGACATTTGCCGCGATGAACAAATTTACAAAGCTATGAACAGACATTCGTACCGTGAAGTTTGACTTTGTCAAAGAAAGTACGCATTGTTGGAAATAATTATAAGAAACTTTCAATATAGCTTGAATTAAAATTCGATATTATAAATGTGTCGGCCTAATTTATACGTAGAATAATCAATTAATGTGTTTTAACAAAAAGTTTGAGCATAACTAAATGTACCTAATTTTCGCAGTCTTGGTACAAACAAACCCAAAATAGTTTTGTGGCTATACATGTGTAAAAAGGGTATTGGTCATTTAAAATGAACGGTTTTAGTTTTTCATATTTCAACTACCGTGTAGAATTTTGCCCAACCCCTTAAAATAAATATATCACTGTTCCTTTCTATACTGGCTGGTAGTTGGAAAATTTGGCAGGAATATACAATTTGAGAAATACTATGTAAAGTCTTTATTCATTCATGGAATGCTGTATTAAAAAATTACGGCTAGAATAATTTATTTTTGTTGACAGTTTTTTTATCATACACAGTGTGTATTTGCTAATGTAATCTATTTTTCGTGCCAAATTCAATAGGAACCGGTTTAATAGTTTACGAGTTACTTAAAAATGTATGTATTTGTAGTATTATACTGCAAGTTAGGGGTTTTGTAATATTACAAAGTTTAAATGGTTTTTTTTGTAATCTGTCGAAATGTAAAATTGATGTTCAGATTGCCGTCTTGTTCCCGAAGTAGAAGACTTTAATCCAGGCATGGCTCTATCTTCGGGCCTGCGTAAGTAAACTCGTCAGAAATCGTGGCCAGCTGAGGAAGTGTCATCGTACAAAATAAGGTCTAAATTTCTTTAGTGATTTCTATTCATTCAATGCTTAGATAATCTGTCAAAATATAAATTTGATTTGAATTGGTTGCTGTAACATACTACACAGTCTTCGTTAATATATGACGTGATATCCTTCATAATTGAAGTAGAACAATAAACCATACGAAATACAAATCTTTTATAATTTTTTTTATAAAGTATCAAAATATAAAATCTGATTTCAGTTGTTTAAGTGGTTCCCGAAATAACATAAAATGGTGTAGCTACATTAATATATATTTGGAAATTCAGTGTTTAGTTGATCGTAATCATCAAAATTCTAAATTGGTTTCAAATTGGTGGAATATAAGAAAAAACCTTTTTGAATGACGAATTAATTCTCTTGGATAAAACTACAAATGTCTTAATGTTCTTGGATAAAATTTGTTGTCCGGTTTCTGCTTTTGTGTGCCCGAGTATGTTACTTAGACTAGAAATTCGCTGAAAATAATAGCGCGCAACGACGCCTGTAGTTAGGCACTACGCAGTATTTGTTTTGCTGTATTGCGCACCGCGCAGGCGCATCTCTTATTTAAGACTGTTCGTACGCCATGATGGACTGCCATAATTACTTTTAACTGCTCGTGACTTGACAGTCTTCGAGTGGTTCGCTCAGAAAATTCCAACCTGATTCGAAAGACACACAGACTAAAATATGCGTTGAACTATAAATCATACTCCCTACCACCCAGAAAATTATAAATGGTCGCTGCTTTTAAGTCCCTTCCGAGATCGAACACTACAATTGATGGTTCGGGATAAGAGGTTTTTTGAAACCATGGTTACTGTTTTACTTTTAAATAATTAATAGTTTCCTGTCTTCCAGTGTTTACTATAATTTTAGGACGTATTATTTAAGATAAATTTGTATTTGCCTGTTCTTGCCTTTGAAAAGATTCTGAACAAAGACTTACATATCTAAAAGAGACCGCAAAAGTGCCATTTTCGGCCCCTAGAAAATAGACTTCAAAGAGTAGTCCTGAACTTGTAATGGTATGTACACGTGTAACATTCTTTAAATGTGTGCGCTGAGTAGTTTTCGAATATTCTGGTAACGGCCGAAGCTCTGCGTACCGCTCGGTGGCCTAGCCAGACGGCAACCTTAAGGGCGCCGCCTACCTGCGCGTTGGAGGCACAGAAACGACGCAGACATAAGAGCGACCTTGAAGCGCGCGTAAAATTCCGCATCGCCTCAACGAGCCAAGCACTGAACTGGCGTGCAAGCTTCCCGCGGAACGGTTTTTGCTGTGGAACATTAAGTTGTGGCCCTATAAATTTATTGTTGGAAAATCTCCAGTCAGGTTCAGTGCAGGTCGCAATCTGAGTTTCACATACATCCGGTTAGTACATTTTGAAGTACGGCAGTCTGAAAAGGCCGTTTTTAGCCAGGTTTGAGGGCTTCGAAAGAGTGTTTTTTGTAATCATAATGTCTTAGAAATGAGGTTCCGACCTTGTCTGAAATGATAACTGTTGCCCGGACAAATTTCTTGTCGGAAATACAATAATAATTGGTGACGACAAGCGCAGTGGACCATCCATCTCCTTTTTGCCGTCAGTGTGTTTTCCGTACCCTTGTTAATGCGCCGTCACATCGTGTAGAAGTTTGGTATAGGCCATTCGGAATAAAGTGAGCACTAAAGATTTAACCTTTGAAAAAAATCACTAGCCGTTACTGCATATACATCACCACTAACAAGAGTTGCTTTACTGCTTGTATGGTTGGTAGCGATTTATTGTACGTAGTTCCGTGTATTTTCCTATTTGAATACAACATTAGTGAAAGAACATATGACGAACTCGACCTGTCTGTATTTAATACACTTCAAAATATTTACTTATGATCTTATTGACATTCATACATACATTATAATTAGACTCGATAGGCGCGAGAATTATGTGACGCTATAGTCGACCTTGAGTCGCCGTGGTCGATACAGCTTGCTCCGTGCTTCAGACAGTTCAAAACTCCACCAACAGGTGGCATCAGAGTTAGGTTCTCGCCGCCAAGTTGCATATTTGGTTGCATCATTTGCGTACGTTTGCCGTTTTGAGTATATACACATTCAAAAGTATTGGAAATTACTTTGAGTATCATTGCCGACATGATGTGAAACCATCGGTAACCTGTGTACGTATTATGTTTTACGTTTGCCAGCCTAAAAACAACATACTTTTTATTTCACATGTTAAGAAAATACGTTAATTATTGTTTCTGAAGTGCGTCGTCGTTGTTCGTGGCAGTAGAACTGAACGAAACTTGAGTTATTGAATAGCGTGTGTCATGTCTGTTGTAGTGGCGGTTTTGCGTTACAAATTCAAATAAAATATGCCCTCATTTACGAGATGAGTAACGGCAATAGCGCGTGTTGTTTAGATTAGTCGATGGACAGAAACCAGACATTAACTCGCAGGTATTTATAACTAAGATTCCTTTTTTTATATCTTACATTCAGCCCCCGTGCATTTAATGAGTAGTTATTGTAGCTAAAATTTATCGGAGCAGTTTAATGTAGTTGTAAACATTGCACGACCCTATGTAAATAAAAGCATGTGGCATTATTTGTGTTTACATCGGCGGAAAGATATAAACTGGCAGGAAATAGAAATTAATCAGGGCTTTTTTGAGTGTTCACTTTATTCCGAACCACCTATAATCGGCTGCTTGGGGTAGTGCATTTTTCCTGTACCTGTCGTATACTCGTCCGATCCTGCGTGTATCTCCTTACAGTTCCTTTCAGTTTGTGTTATGTACTATTGCAAATTACATACTGTAGTAATTTTACCAAAGTGTAAACTTGTGGAATGCTTTGGATACAATGAATTTTTTTCTAGTCAGAAGTCTTTCTTGATTTTACGTCGGTAATTAACTCCACGGAATGATATTAAGTTTGGAAAGCTGCTATAATTAAAAAGCAGAGATATCGTGCTAAATAACGAAGCAAATATCGTGATCAATATCGTACGTTATAAGCGAGGCGATGAAACTTTCACACGATTAGACTCGTGTTTGAGAGGGCCCAAGTTCGATTCACAGCTCCTGCCGTCAAGATTTCGGTATTCCGTGGTTTCTTGAAGTTGCTCTAAGGGAATTCTGGGACGGATACTTAACGAAGGTCATGGCGGATTCCTCTCACAGTTCCTGTCCTAGTGTCAAGGTGTATCTGTTTCTATTGACCTCGCTGTCGACGAAACGTAATGCCTGTCCAAAATCATGTCACTTACTGGTTTGACTTTGTGGACTCCTTTCCTCTGAATTTGTGATTGCTTTAGTATTTGCCATTGTAAATGTAAAATCATGAAGTTAAGAGCAGACGATTGGACGATAAGAGTATGCCGGTTTCAAATTTTCGTTTGAAGCGTGGAAACAACGGAACGATACGAGCCAGAGTACCACGCTCGACGAGAATCATATCGCCTCTATTCACAGTGCATCACACTGGCGTGGTAGGTTTTCCTTGTAGTTTTTTTCCTATAGTACTTTAAGCGGTGTTCCTAAAATTGTAGTTCGGGATAGTATAAAGCAAAGGCCAACGCATGCATGTCGTTTTGCAGTTACGAATTCAGGCGGTCTTTTCGGAGACATTTCTAGCCATTTTGAGTAACCCGAAAATCGTATTTCTAACAAGCGTGGTGAATTCTAAAATTATAGGAATGTAGTTTCAAGTGTGTGTTGTTTACGTAGGTAAACATAATATGAATAAGTTAAGCGGTTTCGCGTAAAAAAGAACACCCGTGGCACGCTACAACGCCGTCTATGCGCCAGACGAGGACTCCTCTTAAGGTGGTAGTGTGTGGTGTATCGAGTATAATAGGTTCCTTATGAACATTGTTTCTAATTTTAGGTTAGGTTACAGCAGCAGGATGAGGTACGAAGTTGTGGATACTAATTAAGTTGGGCAATTAAGTAATTAGCTGTTCTAGGGCCTGCCGCTTTCATGAACTCCCTCTGCCGACAAGGTTTCGACCTCGGAAGCAAATTTATCGATAGACGTGTAATCGAGCATTGTCGGACATGACCGACGTTGTGTTCCACCAATCGTTCGCCGCAAGATTTCATGAGCTGGCAGTTTTTTGCGTCGCCCAGATCATTACCAGTTGCGTGTCGGTCGATCAAAGGACGCCGCCTCTTGGTAGTCCCCCCACCCCTCCATCCCTACAAACGTCGAGTACCTAACTTCTCCTTCTATCCCTCAGACGTTCCCGCCCATTTAATCCTCCCTCATTTCTTCTTCTTTTTTGTTTGGCCCGTCCTTCGCTAAGTGTTTGTATAGCTTGGCGTAACAGTCGTCCGTCAGGAATATGGCTTGAGTTATCGGTGCTTCATCGTTCACATGAACGCTAGAAATCTTTTTGTGAGCAGTCGTGCATTTCTGAGTGATTGTTTACGACAGTCAACAGTAGAATCTTTGATGTCGGCGTTGAAGTCGTGGCGGCTGCTCGTTGTGTGGTGCAGAATGTAGCATTGTCGTCGTATAAGCTGCGCTTGGTTCCGCGTCATCAAAGCTGTGGAATCCTAACTTATATCGACGTATAGTTTCACTATGAAATGGAAGCAAATTCTTGCTGAGATACAACGCGCCCTGTTACAAGGGTGTGTATGTATGTTCATTGATTAGGTGTGGTTAAGGGAAGCGCCTACCACTACTTCAAAATGCGTCGCAGTGTGTTCGTAAATACGAATAAATTCCACATGTGCCCATTGTTCCAAAGTACGAAAGGATGGAATGCCATTGTTAAGACACCGTGCGTACTAAAAACAATGTTCTTAAACTCTTCAAAGTAGCTAAAAACGGCCTTTTCAGACTGCCATACTGCAAAATGTACTAACCGAATGTATGTGGAACTATGATGTAGGCAGTTCAGTATAAACTGAGCACTTAAAAAAGCCCTGCTTAATTTCTATTTTCAGCCAATTCGTATCTTTCCGCGCGTTAACGGCTAACGACGGGACATGTCTAACATCTCTGGACTCGTCACTTGCGCGTTTAAGATAAATAGTGCAGTCAGTATGAATAGACACATATTAATAAAGAGTTTATTAATTATTTAAAATACGATTATGTCGATTTCAGTTGATTTTGTTTCATAATTGTCGGATTTAAATAAGGAAACACATGGAACTACGTTGCGTAATTTCGCTGCCAACCATACAAGCAATAAGGCAACTATAGTTAATGTTGAATTATATGCAATAATGGCTAGTGAAATTTTTCAAAGGTCAAATTTTTAGTGCTCGCTTTATCCCGAACGACCTATAGAAACGTGCACTGAACTTTGGTACAGTCTTCCGAAAATATTGCGATTTTGCATTCCATTTGGACCACGTACATATTTAATGAATAAAATTTAATAAAGATATATATATCAATTTTTTAATAAAAAGTTTTTTATATAATTTAAGAAAATTACCGTTACCTCTTTAGGTCCCCGCACACCGGACGGAGCTCAGCAACGTTTTCCCCGTGTTCAGTTACATGCAAATAAATGGATCCCCGCACACTTGGGCGAAGAGCGGCGGGGCGCAGCAAGTGTGCGGGCACCTTTACTCGGACGAGATCCATCGACACACTGCCTCCCACCACCACTTTTTATATGTATACAATACAATTTTTCCACCAATAAAATTATGTGATCGCCACTTAGAGCCGTATCTATAAACGGCATTCGGTTGTTATCCAATCACCGAACGTCTTTTCCGGCCATAACACATCATATAAACCTCTTTCGGTGGTTGTTTGACTGCCTGGAAGTGGAAGAGCCATCCAATTTCAGGTGAATGTGGTCAGACTGTGATTCGAAAGGATATTCAGCGGTTTTCATTGTATTTTTATAACAATGGCGGCGGATTTCAGTATTTTCTGGAATAACCTGTCAAACGATACTTGTCATATGTAAATACAACATTTTTAAAAATGTTGTTGATTGGAACGAGTTTAGGAATTACGTATATGAAAGTTTTCAATAAACAGAAGCTACTGTCAAGTATACCAGATCTGTTTAAAGTGTATGCAATGGAGGGTTTGCTACAAGGTGGGACTTTTCACTGTTTTTGCACTTCTTGTGTATATGTTTCCAATTTTTGTGCCTTTCTTTTGAAAATAAGAGAAAATTTTGTGTAGGAACAATGACAGAATTGTGCGAAAATTACGGTAACAACATGTTAACGAAAACGTTTTCTATATGGACACATTTTAGCTGCCATTTCTATGAGCTTAATTTCTTCGTTAGTTTCTTACGATAATTATGTCGTTTTAAAAAAAATGAACAATTAAATTAAAAATGTTCTCGTACTGTCGTCAAGTGACTCGTGTGATAGGTTATTCCACAGTTGGTTTTATTTTTCGATTTATGTAGGCAATTTCTTTATTGAATAATACATTGATTTTAAGCATTTGTGAAAACTGTACTCTTCTCCATGCTTAAACGTATTATGCTCACTGAAAAAATCTCTGACTAATACGATTGTAACCGTATTTAACCTTCAAAGAAACAATTGCTTCAAAGAGCATGTAAACCACGGTCGTACAAGTACAGGCCCGGACACTCGCCTATTATAGGCGAAATCAATTTTGCCATTTTAGAAAAACTGTTTCCGTATTTAGCCGGGGTTAATATGTAACATATAGTTTCTCTATGTTACGAAAGTCGGTAAAAATGGTTTATATTTGTTGGTTAAACTGTTTGAAGCAGGAATGTTAATATCTTTGGAAGCTAATATCCCGTGCTATAATTGAATTTTATTTGTATTTGCCTTTGGGTGAATCAGTATATTTTATGCTCGCCGAATAGAACATGTTCTTGCTTCAGAGCACGGTCATAGAAGTACAGGTCTAGACACTTGCCTATCTACCAATGTATTTTGCGTGACCCCCTTGTTGTTTGGCTGCAGTTCACCAAGTTACCGAGAGTGTTGTGCTTTATTGGCGCTGCAGTCAGGGCGGTCGGGCTCAAACTCAAACTCCGCCCACTTTTTTCTAGTATTAAAATTGTAAAGTAAATAAAGATTGCTGGAGCAATGTTTTGATTTGTGAGCGAAGGAAGTATTTCATAAATAGATTAAAAAAACACGTTTTGATAAATAGTTTATCTTTGTGGGAAGGAAGTGTGCGAAGTTTGAGCTCGACCGCCCTGACTGCAGCGCCAATAAAACACAATATTCTCGGTAACTTGGCGAACTGCAGCCAAACAACAAGGGGGTCAAGTTTCCAGGCGAGTGTCCAGACCTGTTCTTCTACGGCCGTGATGTAAACCTAACATACTTAAACTAAATCCAAAGATAATAATTATCATGTCATATATTAACAACAAACGTGGAATGTGGTGAAATGTGAGGAATGACGATGACGATTGTAGGGTACGTTCCTGTACTCTTTCTGAATACTATCCAAAGGAAGAAGAATGGTGTTATGTTGCCATATTTACACCTCAAGTGGACGCGGAAGCTTTCGTTTATAGATAAGGCTCTTAGATTACCATTGTAAAAAAATGACCTGCGGGATTTATTTTCCAAATATGTTACATACTTATATAAACTTATTTATATACTAATTTAGTGAAAATGCATTAAAATAGTTTTTTTCTCAACAAAATAGAAGTATCAGTTAAATCTAAAAATAGGAAATAGCATAACAACGTTGCATTGAAAGGGTTCTCGGAGCTACTGTTTTGTGAAAGGATATATTTGTGTTATCCACCCCTTTCCCCTATATTATCATTGTTTAAAGGAACTCTTTAATAATCTTAGCCCCTTCTTCCTGTATATCCTTATGATGTCCTTGATCTTAAACCATCACACAGATACTATTCCAGTCCAGATGTAAAAGCTTGAGCCAATCTCTTCCCAATAATGACGGTAGATCTTGTTGTCATAAGTCAACCACCATAGGTTGCGAATAGTTGACAAACTGCCAGGTGACTGTCTGCTAACAGCTGAAAGCAAAATTTCTATGGCGGGGATCTGTCACGCTAGTTAAGTGCTTGGCTCGTTGTGGCAATGTTGCATTTGATGCGCATCAAGGTCGTCCTTATAGTTCCGTTGCTTCTGAGTCTCTAACGCACAGGTAGGCCGCCCTTAACGTCTCGTCGAAACCTTTGGCTTGTATGATTAGGAGCTACCTAGGTTAACGCTAAGTCAAGATGACCGAATTGGGAATTAAACCCGAGCCTTCCAGATGCGAGTCCAATGTTGAACCAGTATGCCACCTCGCTCGATGTGCACTGTAAGAAGCGGTAATTTGTTGGAAGTGAAGAGATTTTGATCAGCACTATACGTCCAGGTCTTTAGCTGAGGTAACTAGTTGGATTATTATTCGTAAGTACCAAGGTTCGATCTCCGGCTCCGCCCGTCCTGATTTCGGTTTCCCATGGTTTCTCGAAATCGCTCCTGGCGAATGATGGGCTGGTGAGTAGTGAGTTCAAGCGTGCAATAAGTCACGTGACCCTGAAGTGCTTGCTGGCTTTTAGACAGCCTCATCAGGACACTGAGGAAACCCACCTAACCTCAGCATGGTATATAATTCAGCGCTGAAAAAAACGTCAGATTAAAATTGTAGGTTTTCACGATGCCAATTTGAAACAAAATAACAATACTAGCAATAGGCGTTCAAGAGAGGAAAAATCATAACTTGATATTTGTATGAAATGGTTTTAGTTTAGCAGGCGTTGCTTGGGAGTACATTTTCCTCTTACAAAAAAAATACCTCAACCAGTTTCCCCATAATGACACTACAAAGTCCATTGTGTCAATGTATAACAAAAACCCCTCAAACGATGACAGAAAGGTAGATTTAAGACAACCTGTTATATCTGAAAAACTGCACACGGTATTCGTGTGGAACAACTTTAGAAACATGCAATGGACTAAATTTAAAACTTTTCACCAGTAAAAAGATTGGGTCACCACTGAAAGTGTCAGTCAGGTGAGTGTTCTACGATACCACTGCACGCCGTTTCAGTGTCTTGCGGTAGAGGCGATACCTCACTAGACGAGCCGGTCAACATCGCCCTTGGCGCCGTGCCTCACTCACACAAACACACGGCCAGTAGGCCACCACCCTGAGAGTGTGTGGTAGTTACACAAACTTTGAGAATTACAAAATGAAATTTACACGTTTTTAAAAGTCAATATTGAAAACCTACGAAACAACAATCCTAGATAATAATAGTGGTTGCCAACTTCACGAGCAAACATTTACCCAGAATGATGCATTTGTTAAGTGTCATCTCTTGCGCCGTTCTTGCGTGTTCAAATGTGGAAAATCGTAATTTTATATTAGTATGAAATAGTGTAAGTTTTCTAAACGTTACTTGGAAGTTACTTTTCCTCTTACAAAAAAAACCTCAACCAGTTTTCCCATAGTGGCAAGTCAAAATTTGCCAGTATTTAAACAAAAATTTGCCTCGAGTAACGCATTTCTGAATAACAGTCTCTGGTGTCGAAATCTCGGCCATTTACTTCAAAGTATCACATTCAAAACTAACACTATTTCATACACATAATAACATTTTGATCCCACCTCCCCCGAATGCCATCAAGAGGAGTCCTCGTCTAGCGCATGGACGGCGTTGCGGCGTAAGTGATCGTCTGCAAAACTTACATTATGCATACAAATATGTAATAATGTTTTTTTTTCCTCTCTGAATGCCCTTAAGTCGCCCGCCTGCCTGCCTTGTAAACAGTGTTGCAACATGCTTTTACAACTCTTTTTCCTAAGAAACTTTCAACGTGTTTCTAATGTGTGCATTTACGAAAAGAACAAACACGATAGTGGAATGGTAGTTTCAAAACATCACATTTATTAGAAAGATCATTACGAAGTCCTTTAAAATGGCTAAAAACGCCTTTTTCAATCTATTATAACTAAACAACTACTCAAGAGATAGAAAAGTGTGTTGGACTTTGCTTAAAACTTTCCATCAATAAAATATGGGGTCACCGCTGGAAGTGTCAGTCAGGCGTCGTTCCAGTGTCTTGCGGTAAAGGTGATACCGCACTAGATGAGCCGGTCAATATCGCCCTTGGCGCCGTAACACACTCACACAAACACACGGCTGCCAGGCGGGCGCCTTAATATAAAAGCCTTTCGTGACGATGGTACGCGGGACCCGTTGTACCTGCTGCCTCGGCGGGGATCGCTCGCGGTCGCCGGAAATTGCCTGCCGACGAGGCTCGACGTCCCCGAAGACGCATGCACGGCAACACCAGCCGTGGCGGCGTCGGCTGATTGGCTGTATCATATTTCCACGTCTCAATACACGGGACGAGGGAGAAGTTATGCAGGACGAGTATAATTGCTCTTACGAGGACCCGTATCGTCCTTCTCTCTCTCGCCCGTGCGCGCCCTTAAAACAAAGAGTCCCGCGGAGGAGACCCAAGGGATCGTAAATCTCCGCGCCTTCCCCATGGCTCCTAGCAGCCACCTTTGCGCCTGAGACCTAACCCCCTGCCTCCCCGGCTGTTATTTATGGTCGCCTGCGCTCTCCCCTATCTGCTCATCTATCTACACGGGTAATAGGCGCAGATAGCCATCGTGTTTGTTTATCTTGTTAGGACGGTACTGGAGGCGTCGGCAGCCAAGCGTCTCCCCTCGTCAGGTTCCGGAAGCAGTGGTTAGGACTCCAAGTCTTCTCTCGAGCCATCGCTAGTCTTGGAAATTAGGGTGCCCCTGGTGTGTTTATCATGATAGTGCTCTAAATTGTCCGTGCCGATTCTGCTGGTTTCACGAATTCAGTAGTATCATTTCTCTAGTCCAATTCCAAAATTTTGGAATTGGGCCACTCATTTACCAGTGATGCACCCATGGGCCGGTAAAAGGAAGGGATAGAATCCCTCTCGAAACGTTGTGTTATAATAATTGACTGGAGTTATGCAGAAAACAACGTCCCACGTTTGATGAATTATTTACACAAAAAATTGTTACTCTTTACTAATTAATATATTTTCATTTACAAATAATTATCCTACCGGTATGTGACTTTGTACAGCGACTGTAGTTAAAATGCGTGATAATATAGGAGCTTATTTTTGTCTGGAATTCATTATGCATAATACCGTTTAATTTTGGAAAACTTCTTTGGAAAAGTTAGGCTTGTACGATTTAAAAAAATGACGCCGTGTATTTGGTTAGATAATGTTGCGTTATCAGCCTGTGAACGAAAAATAATTTACTACTTCCTACTTCTGTTCCCATATAATAGCGGCGTGCCAAAGTTGAAATTTGCAGTTTACAGGAACATACAAATAACCAAAACCAGCTGACTTACTCGAAATAAATAATTTTCACTGAAATTAGCTATGGGCCATGTGCTAAAAGATTTTAAATCACGCAACAAAGTCCCTTGTTTTTTTTTAATTGACAGAAATGAAGATAATTGTCATTCATTTCGGATTTTTTTAATACAAAGGAATTGTATTGTGTGTTTTTAAATCTTTTAGCATATTGCCCATGGTACCGTATTATAGTGCCAATTATTTCTTTCGAGTAAGTAAGTAAGTTAGTATTTATTTGTATGTTCCCGTAACTAGCAAACTTTGAGTTTGACATACCGCTGTGGAAATACTATAAGAGGTAAAATGATTTGAGGATTGGAAAATGTAGTCACAAGTTAATATATAAAATTAACACTATGTAGTACAGATATAAAATTATGTAATCGCTACCAATAACACTAGCTGCCGTTCTGATACTGCGGAGGCCATGCGGAGCCATTAGCATTAGACATTGATGCGTGGTTCGAAACATATGTACTCTGAAATAATTTATAAACACTCCTAGGAATGTTCCGTTCACATTGTCAGAAATTTCATGTGGACTGTATTTTATCGAACATTGATTTTATGAAATTGCATGTATGTAAGAGTTCCATGACGTAAAAAATATAGCAAGCGAATCTATTTTACGAGTAAAATTCATACGCATGTAGTAGTTTTCTTTTGTTTGTATCTTCTGTTGGAAAAATGAAGGTCTGTTTGTTTGTTTGTCTTCTGTCCGTTTCTATTCCAGTCTATTTCGATAAAACTTTGGCGGGTTGTGTGTGCGCCCGCGAAGGTTTCAAAAACGTGTGATGACAAAATAGAGGAGGGGGCAAAATTGGGTAGAGAGGCAGAACGGAAAACCCAGCAGTTTTTGTATAATACATTCAATGAGTTGTGTGTGCGCCCGCGAAGGTTTCAAAAACGTGTGATGACAAAATAGAGGAGGGGGCAAAATTGGGTAGAGAGGCAGAACGGAAAACCCAGCAGTTTTTGTATAATACATCCAATGAGTTGTGTGCGCGCCCGCGAAGGTTTCAAAAACGTGTGATGACAAAATAGAGGAGGGGGCAAAATTGGG
>PNEQ01048238.1:0-10814 GCA_003012365.1 Medauroidea extradentata | reverse complement strand
TAGAAATTTATTTTAAACACAGAAATATTTTATAATGTGTTTGTATATGCTTCAAGCCGTAGACGGTGACGTGTAGTTTTGATGAGATTTTTTCCATTTCATTATATTTACTGGTTTTCAAGTTTTGTATGAAGTAAAAATATGCAAATTTTGACTTTGAAGTGGCATTACGGGAAAACTAGATGAGCTAATTTTTTTTTCCGTTAGATGTTAATGTACTCTTAAGTAATGTCTACAAAACTAACACTATTTTATACAAATATAAAATTATGAATTTTTCCCCACTAGAACGCCCTTAAGAAGGCGTGGTACATAATTCAATGCTAAAAGCAGTAATCTATAACTGTAGGTTTTTTTAAGCCAATTTGCGAAAGTTAAACAATAGCAATCCTAGACAATAGTTTTAGCCAACGTTTTAAACAAAATTGTTTCCAGTTTTTAACGAACTTTCGGGGCACAATCTCTGAAGCCGGAACCTCATGCATTTAAGTGCTGCGCAAGAGATCACGCGTAACGAATTAGTAATTGCGGATAAATATTTACTCATTAAGTTGGCAAATACCATTATCTAGGATTGTCATTGAGTGTTTTATCCATATTTGCTTCGAAAAAAAGCGTAGAAATCATTTGACGATTTCAGCGTTTATTTATCTACTACGCACAATTAAGTACGAAATATAACAGAACAACCAAAACAGACTCATTTTTGATTCTGAATATGTTGATATTTATACTCGTACTCATGTTTTAGGAGTCTTTCCCAATTTTAAATGAAAGAACCTTCGCTTGTTTTTCCTTTCCTGCAAACCGAATTCGAATACTAAACTAATTTCTTTTAATAATTAAACTGCAAGTAATTAAAACATGAAGTAGGTATCTGGTGAAAAAGAAGGGTACTTGAATTAATATTAGAGTTGCTGAATTAAACTGCAGAGGAATTAAGGTATGTGTAAAGAAGTATGCATTAAGTTGGAACATACCTTGATACATGTATGTACCTAGACATACACTCAATTCTTAAATTAATTTAAGGCAATAAAATGCAAACCTTTATTATTCCATGTAGTATAAAACTATTTAACCTTGAAAGTAAAGTACTTACTGATACTTATTAAGAATACTATTTAATTCTAATACACCATGCAAAAGTGTTCAAATCGAAGTTGCTTATGCACCCAACTTTACAGCATATAAATTAAATATATTAGAAAATTATTTGACTTTAAAATAAATTAAGTTCGCAGCAGAATGAAAATAAAATTCGTTAACATTCAGAGAGCCTTTCGAACTATTACGGCAAAATATTAGTCAGATAAATTAATATCATGCCTCATATTACTGGACAGTATTTAGAATTTCATACGTTTCATAAGTTCGTTCCTTAGGTGTTTACTCAAAATTTATAAAGTTAGGAATGCGCTGGTAGCCTGCATGAGCGTCTATCTCAGGACCTCTAGTCTGAGACGCGAATTTATTCTCAAAATATAAGAAACTGATTGTTCAAAGTCGTTTATCTACTAAATTATGTCAATTTACACCGGAATGTTACGAGTTCGAATCTCTGCAAAAAGACATAACGTAGAGAAGTCAGTTCTTACTTCACACAGGAGCGCCACCACACAGCGTGTCCTGTACGAAGTGTGGCAGGACTCACAATGTCCTAGATCCGCGTAAAGCAAGACGGAAGAAGTTGAATGCGCCGGACAGAAGGAGATGCGCTCCTACCAATCGCGGTGCAAAGTAGTGAAAACTATCTCACCTTGCAACGGAACAATCTGCGAGTTAAATCACAGAGGACCATCTTGCTGAGGGCTAGTTTTATCAAGCCTCTACAACATCGCTTTGTGAACGGGTCCTATTGCGTGAAATCACGTGGCCGACCAGGCCAGTGATTCATGGACGCGCCCTGTAAGCCTTCTCTCAAATAGCAGTATGACTACTACCACTCACAGTAAAACCTGCGATCGGCTCAGCACAAGGCCTGTGGCTTCACATCGGTCCCCTGGTTACCTATACGATACACCATGCAACTGAGTTTTCACCCGAGTAGACGTCCACCTTCCAGGGCTCCAGAACCCCTTCTCCAGATCAACATTGCTCGAGATCCGCAACTCAGGACACTACTGCGTGCCTCAGTTGGGACATGCAATCCATCTATAGGTTGCACAGCAAGCTGGGGATTCCATACCAGCTTCTGGAAGCTGGTCTGACAAAACCACGCTGTGGATCTATTCCTTGTGCACAAGGGGGCACCACTTGTCCGGTCTTCGTTCTCACTCAGTTAGCCGTAGTGCAAGCACATACGTTACCAGACCTGACTACGAGGATGTGGAGATGGACTTGAATGCGAGAGGCTATATATCCGCATCACACCCCACTGCAGGTTGTGTCGATGGCAAGGACGAAGGGAAGGCTGGTCAGGGCACGGTTGACGTCTCACATCGCATACACTGGAGTTTTCCACGTGAATGGGCGACGTTGTTACTAAATGAGGGGGAGGGGGCATAACCCCCGGCACCATTCGCGAACACGCCTAGCTCCCCAGACCGCGTACTTCCTCGTACACCCCCGGCTCCACCACCATCACACCCCGTGGTATGACACCCACCGAGTTGGTCGCATGTTGAAGTATGGTCCAGAATGGATGTAGGGTAGAGGGTGGAAGTAGGAGATCTCCTATATAGCCAGCCGACAAGTTACATCGTCCAGCATGCTTACCACACGCGAAGATACACGTGTTACCCGGCTGGAATCTAGCGCGGATCGTTGTGGTGTGAGGCGAGTGATCTGGCCGCTCGACCATCGCGGTCCCGTTCTTAACCTAGCAAAAAAACTGCGTAGAAGTTAGGTTTTTTTAACGGTAAATATTAATTTCCGCATTAGAGTAAGTAACGTTCTTTTTTAAACTCCGTAATGCGAATTTTTAGGGATCCACACGAGCCGGTTACTGTAAAGAAAGCTTTCAACCACTAAGTTACAATTTGTTGCCCGGATTATAATCGGTTTAGACTGTTCGGGGGTGGTGAATGTGGAAGAACTTGCAGAAGATGTTCTCCGGGTTCTTCTGTTCCCCAACCCCATTTCGCTTTACAAACACACTCCGTCGTGAGTGGAACCTCATTTTGTAAGACTACTTTTTAAAGCAAAAAGAGGTTTCTTCGATCACCTAACTGTTTGACTGGATTTAGTTTCTTGGACGTACTCCATTGCAAAATGCATGATCCATTACAAATTGAATGAGTGTGAAAGAAAAGTAAACAAATAAAGAAAACCATAAAATAAACAGAGTATGCTTAGCCAGTAAGATACATACACAACATGAAATTCCAAAATGGAATCGGGTCAAATAACACTGTGTGTCTGGAAAACTACTGTGTTTTGTTTCGTCTCCTCGTTCTGTCGTTTGTCTTTACTGTTTGTGTCTGATATCTGTTGAGTTTTGTTTCATCTCTTCGTTTTGTCATTTTGTTATTTTTCTGTTCGTGTCTGATATATACTGCATTTTTTGTTTCGTCTCATCGTTGGGTCGCAGGTTACTTGAATTTTTTATGCTTGATTTTTATTTGTTATTATTATTTTTTTCATTTATTTTCTGCTTGTTCCTTGTTTTACTTGACCCGATACCATTTTGAAATTTCATGTTGTGTATGTATCTTGCTGACTAAAGTACACTCTGATTATTTATGGTTTTCTATCATTTGTTTAGTTTTCTTTGACAGTCAATTTTGCAGTGGAGTATGTTCAAGAAACTAAATCCAGTTATGCACTCCGATTGCACAGTTCTTTCAAAGATCATACCTAATTGTTTGCTAGTGTTTCTGGGTGTTTGTACGTACTTCTGTAACGTGTGTGTTTTTGACTGTGTGTGAGTGCGTGCGTGCATTATCCAACATAACATACAGTTTTAACTATTTGCATCTAACTCAGTATATATATATATATATATATATATATATATATATATATATATATATATATATATATGTGTGTGTGTGTGTGTGTGTGTTTGTGTTTGTGTGGACACCTTACTTTTCGGTATTTAAATATTTTCCAGGCAGTTTTTTAAATGCGACTATTAAAAATTTCACATAACTTTCTGTAACTCAGGAGCCGTTTAACCGATTCGAACAAAAATACATTAGTACAAGGACAGTACTTACTGTCTGCGTTACATTCTAAGTACCATAACCTCACACATTCAGTGTTCCGAAAAATTACTACATCAGAAAATTGAGTGTTTTCTTGCAATAAATTGCCAACATTTTATCTCGTTTTGACCAAAATTTATATTTTGGAAGAAATTATATGATTAGAGTAAATTATTTTAAGTAACAAAACCTATTATGCCTACCAATTTCTGAAAAAAATATTTTTAAAAATAATTTTGAATGTCATTAACTATATCTAAAAAATTGTTTATCTTAACTGAATGAAAATTTGTACCGAACCATTGCTTAGTAAAAGCATTGCGTTATGTGTAACATATCCGCCAACTGGCACAATTTTAACACCTATGCCATCCGATGTTTGGAGGTTAATATTCCAAGCACTTAGGAACCGTCCTGATGTTCACCAAAATTTGTGTTTTGTTTTATGAAACAAATGCTAGGAATTTTTTTCTATAACATTTTACGTCTGACATTGCTTACATCTACAGATACGATTAAAGTAAAATTTGGTACATTGGCACTAATAATAATTGTATCACAGTCTAGGTTTTCTCAAACATCCGTCATTTTGAAAGTTTGCATAACACAACAAACTTTTATCTCAACATCTCAGGGATTATTTTTTTAAATCCTACCCACGGCCATAGGGGAACAGGTCTGGACACTTGGGAGTTGAAAATTGACCCAGTTATGACTGATTGACGTCACTGGCACTCTGGGGTTGTTTTAACATCGAGTGAATGGAACTACAAGGAGCAAGCACATGTCGGAACTGCTAGGAGAACTGCTAGTACGACGCCATACTGCAATGTTAAAACAACTCTTTATTGCTAGTGGCGCTTTCAGTCATAACGGGGTCAATTCCATATCAATGGTAGATAGGCGAGTGTCCAGACCTGTACTTCTACGACCGTGATCTTACCTACATTTATGTGCAAGAAGTAATTCTCTTTTGCACTTCATTACTTTGCAACGACAAGTTTTATGTCCATAAGTTTAAAAGTTTGCTCTAAATTAAATTTAAGATTTATAAAGGACATCACAGAAAGAGCGAATTCAATTGAAACGAAAACTTTTATTTGCAGTACACCATACAAGTCTTTTATATTGAGTAATATATCATCGACTGTTTCCAACATTTCAGAAATAAGAGAACTTGTAGTTTAATTATTTTTAGACAGTAACGACCTTACTTACAAGTGAAAACAGTCAATTAATTTGAAACACAGCAAATTTTTTATTTATGTATATTTAAGCAAAGCTCAATTTCAATTTTTTTTTTCCATATTCACAAAATCCTACCTATTCCATTAGCATTTAATAAAAGAATCGTTTGTTAATCTACTTAATAAGAACAACACATTGTGAGTAACCTAACCTCAAAATTTGAAAAGTTTTAAAGGATTTTGCCATTTAAAATTTTGAAATTTGATGGCAATAACCTTACAACAGTTTATCCGATTTTTATGTAAATTGTAAAAAAATACTTGGTTACAGATTTGAACTCGATGTGCGATGTTTAAAGATATATATATATATATATATATATATATATATATGTATATAAATCATTACAGTAAATATGTACATATAGGAAGTACAGTATACCGTACAGCATGCTATCCAACCTCCTTGATATGCATTGTTGCATACAGCGCATTGCTGAGAATTATTGTAAATATAAATAAAATATCCTTTGATGGTTATCTAAATGAATGCATGGTTATCAGTGTCATACATGCTTATTTTCGTAGGCTATTATTTAAAATATAGCACCAACTTTAAGAAACGGTTAATGCATCGTTAAGTGGCGATCCTTACATAAATAAATGTCAGTTTAATGAGCCTTGTCCGTAATAGTATTTACATACATTTCATGTTGCATAAAGACACCTGAGGGAAGTAGGATTTTTAAGTTATTGCTGACACGAGGCCTACAAATGTCACTAATAAATAAGATCGTCGCATATTTATATACGAGTTTAAAGAATACGTATATTAGTTTGTAAACATCATGCGTTCTAAATTTTGAATATCTTAAACATACACAATATAGCCAATGATTTGAGGGATAATTTCGTAACACTACTTTTTGCTTCTCGTTGCATTCTTAAAGAAGAAATATATATTTCGTCGCTTAGCTAAGCTTTCATTGTTCACTAAATACTAATGCCACCTATTCTTACTATCGATTTAAATTTATAAATTTGCCTTCGCTTTTAGAAAGACAGTACAAAAAACTGGCCTCTTTGACGTATTTCAAAACGTCGAAGGAGAAATTTATTAAGACGCTTCTAGTGAAATAAAAATCAGTCTGGGGAGGAAAAATGGGGCTGTTGTTTTTAATTCTCCTTTGAGATAGCGTCAAATAAAATACGTCATACGTGGCAGTCAGCACTACGAAAATATTGATAATACCGTATTTTTTATTAGGGCACAGTGTATTCAATAGTATCGTGCTGATATATAATCCTTAATGCATTGCCGTTCTTCGAGTAATTGTTTAAACGAGGGAAAACTTCGTGCTCAGAGAAAACAGCCAATATTTTATGCTGCAGTATTTCACCAGACAATTCTTCGTTTGTTAAATGAAACATTAAACGCCATAAAATTCGTTAAAAATATAAGCACATCTGGCATATTTTCAAGGAATAAAATCTTAAAATCAACTAGTTAATTGACTCATATATTTGGTTCTTACAAACTTATACAGCGTGTAAACAAATATACGTCACGAGGCTCGGTGGTAAGTAAAAAGGCACCACATCACTATTTTATTCAAAACAAATATCAAAAATACACTTTTAAAGGAGGGAGAGGATGCACGAGGGCAAATAGCCTGTATATTCCACAGCAAATATCAAAAACTTCATGTTCAGTGTTGTACATTACAGTAGTCACTGAAATAATCCGAGATATGCAGAATATACATATTTCCAATAGTTATATATTCTATAACCATGTGGAGCAAATAATTTACTAACACTGTCGAAGCTACTTTAATGCGACTTTTGATATACATCTTCTTTAAATGTAAAGCATACTAAATGTTTCATTACTTGTGTACCTGTCTTTCTTGCGTCTTTTTTTGTTGATCAGTACAGTCTAGGTTATTCTCCATATTTAGATACCGTAGCCATTTATAAAGCGTTTCTGGTGGTGAGTTTATGAACCTTTTAACAAATATTCATGTACACTATGTAAACGATTGGTTGCCTCAGACCTTTTCCTCAGTACTACAGAGACAAGCTGTGTAAGAATGCGTGTTCGCTAGTCTGGCTGTGAGATAAATGCTGTGCGAAATAAATGAGGGGCTGAAGAATTCCGACGAAAAAACTTCCAAGAATAGCTGTGTGACATGAAGACAGTACTGTTGGCGGGAGTCCAGTCCCTGGCATTCCGTCTTAAGAGAGATATCATTATGTGCAAGGTGGAAAAAGAGAAGCTTCTAATGTACGTCATCGCAAGGCAAATAAATGCTCGCTATTTTTACAGCAATAAAGCACGAAGTCTCAGAGAGGATGATAAATTCGCAATAATAAGAAAAGCGTGGAATATTTTTTCTGTAATTTGTGTGTTTTCATTTTATTTGCATATCAGAATATTGTCTGAGGCCAGAATGCAACATTTTCAACAGCTTTACAGTCTTATTCACGAACGTGAACTGTGATCGATTTGACGCAAAAATATTGTTCTGAAAAAAAAAACAGAAATATAATAATATAGTAATAAGGGGAATGATTGTTATTCTAAAATCTTTTAGACCTTACAAAATCTACAACATGATGCAGGAAAAACATTAATACTACATGAAAAGCAGTTTTCACTTTATATTTTTACCGATTAATATGAACAGATACCTCAGTTATTTACTGGATTTATGTAGCTGAATACATTAAATATACATTATTATTTATTGTGTTTTGGTTATGACGAGGTCCTCATTGAAAAGTTTCTTATACTTTACCTTGTTTCATATTTCTACATCATTTACAGTAATGACCTTGGAGTTGCCTGCTGTCTAGTTTTATATGTAGATACTACATAAAGAGAGAAAATTATTGATAAAGTCAACCGTACAAAACTACGTTTGAACATGGCAACATGATCATTCACTTGATCCTACAAACGTATTCGTACCTGCACTTAACCTTCTGGTTGAGGTATAAAAATTTGCCTGGCAACGAAATATATAGTTTGATAAACTTTTTATCCGATTGTTTTGCCTTTTACAAACATTTAAACGGTTGACTGTATCAAAAGTTATTCTGTCTGTGTGAGATTTTCTGTGGCACTACATGCTGAGCGAATCTATACTTTGTTCCTGGTAGTTACGACCCGAGACCTAAAATAAATGTTAATGACACACAGGAATTTCATTTTCTCTTGTACTCTGTGAAGCTTCTCTAGGAGACCAGACTCGGCATTTGATTGGAAAATTCTCACATAGGCAATTAATATTTTAAAGTATAAAGCAGTAATTTAATGTCATGTGAATAGTCGTTCAAAGATTAATTAGTTTTCCTTTTTGATGCAGGTTTCTTCTCTTGAACCAACTGTCGACAAATACCACACCAGTTTAGCGAAACTAAATTACTAGTTTCTAAAATACGACTGTATTTTTACTGTTGAACCAAAATATTTAGCTATTATTGTTTTGCCACAAAGTGTAGTACGCATTTGATTCGCACTAAATATTTGCTTTACTCGTTGTAGAGTTTTGGTCTGAAGTTTTGGTACGTAATATGTATATTTTAAACTCTGTTTTTATTTATTTAGGTTAACTGTTGAAGATTTTACTTTATCACTTACGTTAGATTTTGCACTGGATTTTGTCGCGTCATTGTGGATATATTTCTTGACAAATACAAGCCATTTACGAAAATACTAATTTTTAGTACTAAGGGCGCAGATTACTACAATATTTTATCATATATTTTCATATTTATATTTGCACCAGATATTTTGTTCTTATTTTGGACACAAGTTGTAACTATAATTTGTTCTTATTATTTTTTCATCTATTATGGTTTTGTGTAATAGCTCGTAACTGTCAAAATTTGCATTTCACGGTTTTTACGTACGACACTAAACCAACTCGCATACTAAACTAAAAAAAAAAATCACAGTGAAAAACAATGTTTTAGGTTGTAAGTTGACATACATAAAAAAAAAGGTTTTTGTATTTAAATTAAAAAGTTGAAATTTAAATGAAAATTTTAAGAACTGAACAATTTACTACAAATCATTATATAGTTTCTTACCAGTGTTGACTTGTGGCATGTAGTATAGTTATTAGGCCTACTAGTGAATTTTTTTCAGTTTGTCATGTGGGTTGGTTTTACTGTCTTCCACAAAACGATTGCGAAAAAACTCTGAAGGAAAAGAAATACTAGAGCAAAATTTAGTAACAAATGATTTCTAAAATAAGAAAAAGAATTATCGGATACAAATACAAAAATAAAATTATGACAATGAAAATTTATGTATACCGCGTCATAAAAGCTGTAATTTTCATATTCTGTGGAGACGATTTCACTGGGACATTCTGTACCAGCATGGAATATCTTTGATTATACATAGCCTAAAAATATAGATGTTCTGCTGTTTGCCACATAAATGTAAAAATTTCTTCCGAGATACAATTTGTATTTTTATTTAATTAATTTTTTATTAATTTACTGAGTTTATTTACGTCCCCGGTTTCATATAGTTAGGCTTAGTAATGGATGGCTTACAAACTATGTTAACATAACTAAACGATACAAACATCTAAGCCTGTGCTTGGATTAGAACAAAGGACATCTCGCACAGCAGGCCAGCACACTACCGATCACGATAAGGAGGCCGGTCCGAAACACAAAAATAATAGTATATATTTGGTAAAAAAATTTTCAGTTTGCATATCTCTAAACAAATTACATTCACGTGTATCAATTAAGAACATTATCATCCAACCAAAAATTCTTGTAAAGATATGACAGTTTTGGCCATTTCGTAGTTTTCTAGGCAATGCAATAATTTGTTAGCTTAATTTATTATTTAGTGGACAGTATTTGTTCTCAAGCATGAATTTGTTAACGGTATTTCAAATTGCAATTTGAACGAGTAAACACCTTGTCGCTTAGCAGTACGGCCGCGAATGACGTGACATATTCGTTGAGGAAAAAGTAGAAAGAAATACGTACATACAAGAAGTTGCGCAGCACTCCAGAGTAAGGAAATATCAGCGAAGTTATAATCTTTCCTATGCTTTTAAAATCTTCTTCGTATACTTGATAATCGCACAAATAACATAATTTTTTACAAACTCTTCCAAACTTAATGACACCATACACGTGGCATTTTGTTTTGTCGCAAAGAGACCACTTCGTTCGTCTGTTTTTTCATCGTCTTACTGTCCACAGTTACTGTGTTAATTGTTGTCGTTCGCATTCCTCTAGGCGCCTGTGTTTCTGCTGTGTCGTCTACACACAGTTGTCGTTCGCTTTCCTCGAGGCGCCTGTGTTTCTGCTGTGTTTTCTACAACCAGTTGTTGTCGTTCGCTTTCCTCGAGGCGCCTGTGTTTCAACTGTGTCGTCTACACACAGTTGTCGTTCGCTTTCCTCGAGGCGCCTGTGTTTCTGCTGTGTCGTCTACAACCAG
>PNEQ01048237.1:0-14477 GCA_003012365.1 Medauroidea extradentata | reverse complement strand
TAGATGCCTGGAGGTAAGCATAAAATATTGGTGATAGGGGTGAGAGTCCTGCTTATGGTACATTACATGTCGCCCTTAAGCACATATGTATATGGGTGGAGTAGAATCAAGTGAGTAAAAAAATGGTGGCTCAAACCCCTGGTGGCCATTCCTAGAATTAAATATATTATTTTTTTTTGGGGGGATGGGGGAAGGGGGGGTATTATTCCAAGATGGTGGATGGATGTAAAATTATTTTTTAGATTTTTTTTAATTTTTGAAATTTTTTTAAAATTTTTTTTTAATTTTGGGAAATTTTGGAAAATTTTGAAAGTGACGTAATCCAAGATGGCGGCCGGAAACAAGATGGCCGCCGGAAACAAGATGGTGGCCGGAAACAAGATGGCGGCCGCGGCACCACAGCACCACAGCCTGCAGCCTGTGCTCCAGTAGCCCCTAAATCTATCTACTAAACTATGACATCTTTTGATGAACAATAAATTAAATCAATAAACCGAATTATTAAATTTATTTTCCGTCGTTCAAAAACATTCGTAACAATTCCCAGAATTAACAACACGCGATTAAAACAAACAAACCGCAAAGCAAACACATTTGTGCAAGTTTCTTCACTGTTGGTTGCCCGAGCGAATTTAATAAATAATGTATACGACATTTAACTTAAATCCTTGTGAATAGCTACGTAATGAGAAAAAATATTGTAACATTTTTGTAGCTATATTTTGTCATATATTTTCTGTACAGCAATACTCAAGGGTCTTTTCATTGCAAATAAAAATAAATAAGGCATCATATCATTTGAAAAGGGCCCAATTACATTGAAACAGATACATACTCTAATCCGTCACTTACCAGACAATTTAACTGCATTGCAACATTGCTTGAAGAAAGCTGAAACTATTAATCAGGAAACAAATAAGTTTGACTACGAAAAAAAAAGTACAGATGATCAGAACTTTAAAATGGGCGCTCATGTTATGAATAATATAATTTCAGAGCTTTCCACTAACAGTGCCATACGTCCACACTAGCAGTCCTGCTTCTATTGGCAATGTGCCTTTGTGAAAAACGTCACTCGTTCGACTGGCCAATCAGAATAAGATTACTGCGACACCACTCGGCTGAGATTTGCGAATAGAATACCTAGAGGCTGATAGATAAAACATCCAGTCACAGATCACGAAGTAAGGCTTATTAATGTGCTTGTAAGACGTTGATACAAGTTGGTACAGAAACCCTGTGGTGATAGTTCTAGGTTAATACTTAGATACTAGTTATTTACGAAGAACAAAATAATCATTGCTTGTTCTCTTTAAAGAGAGCACTTTTGAAGGTCATATTTTCAAGAATAATAATCACACAAAATACTTTTTACTACTGTATGAGGCATACATTTTTGTGTTTGAAGAAATGTATTAGCAAAGTCTATTACTTACACATGTATGTATATACTAACACATGACGGAAATATTCACACTTAAGAAAGGATGGAAATTGTCAATTAAAAATAATCAAATATTGCAGTAGTGAATATTCCTCTACTACATTTCGGCGTGCTTTATCAAGGCCTTTTTTTAAGTATGACAGTCACTGGAGACCGTTTTAAAAACTGTAACATTTAACTGATGATACTGCAGCCACATAAAATCTTCGTAGTTTATTGAATTTTCTGTGCCACTTATAGTCTATCCACTGATTTATAAAACTGCAAAGTGCGCACATCGGCCCAGTCAGTTATTGTCAGCAAGGGATTCTGTGATGTACTTTTGGACATACATATATGTGCACATATGTGTAAACTTACCCGTCACGTCAGTACTCCGTCCAGTGACCTTCAGAGCGGATCCTCACGTACGTGTTTAGGAATCAATACTACGGTAGCTCGTGTTAAAGCAGAACTCTCTATGCAGATTCCTGTTTATCACCGTATGCACCACTCACGAAGCAAGTGGACTGCACATTGATTTAAGCTAACTTGCACATGCGGGTTATGAATCTATCGCACTGAACATATCATAATGCGGCATAGATTTCTTGTGATATAAAAATAAAACCACAAAATTTTAGCATGATCAAGAGAGACTCTCTATAAACGAGGTATTTGTGTCCTATTTTCAATAAATGACTTCGCCAAATCCACCTGTCCATCAATGTAAAAGCTATATCGTCACGAATTCCATCATTTAGAACACATTTTCAAAAGTAACAAACTGATTGTACCATTGATATTGGGGTAAGTTATTGAAGTACTGATTGGAAAAGGACAGCTAGCAAATGTTCCTAAATACTATGTTATGATATGATCTCACGCAATTCGTTTCCTCCGAATACGGCGTTTTGGTTGCCGTGTAACCAAATTCTATCTCCGGGTGGAAGATGACTCAGAATTATACGCAAATCTTTTATTTCTCCATCTTGCTTTCTATCGTTGCTTACAATAACGAGTGCTGCATTTGTAGTCATTCGTTATGAGCAATTGTAAGCATCTTGAAAAATATACACTATAAAATTTAATTAAATATTATCTTGCATGCTAGGTAACGTACTTATCCCTCATTATCTCTCAATGCCTTTAAAGAAACAACTGCTAGTCCAGAGTTTCGCTTTGAGAATTAGAATTTACTTAAATTACACACACATACACACACACACACCAACACACACACACACATATACATACATATATGTATATATATAGAGAGATAGAGAGAGGGAGAGAGAGAGGGAGAGAGAGGGAGAGAGAGGGAGAGAGAGAGGGAGAGAGAGGGAGAGAGAGGGAGATAGAGAGAGGGAGAGAAAGAGAGAGAGAGGGAGAGAGAGAGAGAGGGAGAGAGAGAGGGAGAGAGAGAGCTAACTCATAAGGATACTTACGTGAGGTATACATCAACAAATTTATTGCATCTTAAGTCAAGAGTTATTTATTTAAATTTAGCTGAATCATCTGTTTACTAACTGGAGTCTACAGTCGTGTGTGCTCTGCCCTCAACTATTTGTATGTTTACTGCTGCTCCAGGAAGTAGCCATTTGTACTATGTTCATGATGGTCCGTGCGTGTTTAATGCTAGTTTAATATTGGTTCAATGTAATAAAATATGGCAAGTTAACCCTTATCATATCTGGTAACGTGGTGCATCGTTAATCCCATAATAAATTGTAACATTTTGTTAAAAATAACGATTTACAATGTTTTAAACCAAGAATACCTATGCTTTTTAGTTCAAGCAAAAGTCACGATTTTTACGCCACCAACAATTTACTATAAATTTTTGCATTATGTTTTTTAAAAAAATTCTGGAAACGTCCGTTTGTATAACTTGCTTGAAAATCAAAATTTAAATAATTAAACATGTTTTTTTTTGTTACAACAAAAAATACAAAAAAAAAACATACAAACCTGAAAAATGTTTATTTCAATATAAACTAAATAAGTTAGCGTTTTTTTTAACAACTAACACTTTTTGCTTTACCACAAACACAGCACACGTTTTTAGACTTTTCCTTGACTGCGAGGATAAGAAGTTTAACCTTTTCTTTTTCCAGTATTGTTAGGAGATGTTAGTTTGTTTCCTTTCTGAATAGTATGCCAGTGGATGAACGCAGTTCCTAAGTAAGTCTATCATTATTAATTTGTATATCCGTTCGTGTATCCGAAGAAAAAGTTAAAATCACTGCTTAAAAGCTCATTTGGCGATGCTATGGGTTGATGTGATCATATTTTACTGAGCCAGACTTGTTGGTTCGTTTACTTTAGCTTTCCGGATTCCGTACTGGGCGGAATGAACATGTATGAAAGTATTAATATTATATTTTCTTTAATCGTAGGCCTACTTGGTTGTTGCACAATTAACGTAACAATTAAAAATCTTTCAGAGAGTTATTTTTTGCTTTATTATCCCCTTGAAATCTCCCATAGTGGCTTCGTTAAAATATGCAGAGAACACATGTTCCTACGATGCAATCAAACAATGTATTCAAGAAAAGACGTCATGATTTAACACGTTAAGACTTAAATTAAAATTTTAAAAGCCTCAGGCTCACAGGATACTAAATTTCAAATAGATCTGACCAGCAGAATTCCTTACATAAAAAAAATAAAAAAAAAATAAACAGATGATCTTTAAATTCCTGGACATATTTTCTTGAATGATAGCTAAGAAAATTCTCGGTGAAGTCACCTTTCAAACAGAAAAAAACCGCATCAAAGGAGTGCTATTTGAATAATATTTCAAGTATGTTTGACTAAGTACACTGATAGAAACACTGAACAAAATACTTATTAGTCACTGCAAAATATTTTCTTAAAATGGACCCTACCAATTTTTTTTGTAGTGACCACAAAAAAATTTTGCTGTTCCCAATAAAGTTTTGCAGTGACTACAAAAAAATTTTGTAACCACTACAAAACAATTTGGTAAGGTCCATTTTAACAAAATCTTTTCAGTGACTAATAAGTATTTTTTTCAGTGAAGCAATATCTATACATGCAGGATGAATGATTTTTGTTGCATGCAGTTTTACTGGAATAACTCTGCTATGACTGGAACAAAAAAATTTACAAGGAAACATCCACAATATTAAAACACTTCTGTCAACAACTTTTGCTCCTGCATCAGTGGATACAGGTTGTCGGAAGTCTGCATTTTTCCTACTTGGCACACCCAACATCTAACGAGGCAGAAAACGTTAACACATTTTAGAAAACAACTTGAGACTTGTCACACGAGTTCTTTTTATAGTAGTGTCTTGCAAGTTGAAGCTCTTTCTAAGGATTTCATTGTATATGTTATTCATCATGCCAACTCTCATGCTAAAAATTCAAAACAATGCTGTTAAAAACATTTTTTATCATAAACATTTTGGTGCAAGAAGACAAGTTGATGGCAAGAGCCATTGAAGTTTCGGAAAAAAAATTTTTTTTGTACCAAATTGTTTTAATGCTTTATGTGCACATCTGTAACTCTGTTTCATGATCTGTGACTGGATGTTTTAACTCTCAACGATTTCTATCAGCAAATCACAGGCGTGAGGTGTTGCTATAATCTTGTTCTGATTGGCACAGCCAAATGAGTGACGCCTAATCTCAAATTCATTCTGCCAATGGACGATTTGAAGTACACGCCCTCTGACGTCACATCGCAGGGAAATAGCACCGTGGGAAACAAAGCTTGTTTACAATCATGCAGATTTGTTAGTTGGGAACGGCAGAAACCAAAAAGTTTTTGCACTCAAAACTTGCACGCAAGGGTAAAAAATAATGTTTTTAATTTCATGGTTAAGCTACGCAAATACATGAGATCAATTTTTACCGGAAAAAGCGCCAAATTCCAAACAAATAACCAAATTTCTTGACATCTGACATGTGAAGCCAAACACCTAAATGAAGGTTATGTTCGGTTGCGGTATCCATGGAGGTATGAGCTGTATCCCACACCAGACTAAAGCTTCGCCTCTTTTCAAGTCGTCCATAAACACGAAGCGGAGCTGCAGATGTGTACGTAAGGCCCTGAAACAAATTCGTGCAATATTTTTTGCCAAAGAAATTAGAAGCTCTGATGGTGGCCTCTGTCGATATTTAATACAAATTGCTTCAACAAAAATATTATAATTTCGTATTAATCATGCGCTATTACAATAAAAAATAATAGTCTGTTCCAGAAATTACTGAATGCCGATGATATTTATGCTTTCCGGTATTTGCTATGAATTAAAAAAGTGTTGAAATCGACTGGAAGACTCACAAAACTCCATTTTACACTGTCCAAATTAGATTTACTATACATTTTCAATGAGCGGTACACAATTGGTCGTGGCCAGTGCAGTCCGACCAATCCCGTGTGAGATGTAGGAGTTCGCACCGGAAAACAGAACATGCTCAGAGAGAGTGGAAAACCGCGGAAATATCTCGTGCCACAGTATCTTCTAAAACCCTATAGCCTGATGCAACATGTATGATTGGATGGCAGTTATTTGATGCGGTTAAAATTTTTGGAGTACAAGTAAAAAAAAGGTTCATTAGCGGCGTACAATAAGTCTCCTTGGCCCAGTCAAATGTGAAAAAACTAATAACTAGAGACATGCAAAATTCGCGTTATTTTCTGACAGCTGACTAGACTCCAAGTGACTATAGTTTCTTTCGACGTCTCCCGCTGGCCGATATTGTCGTGACTTGCCGCGGAGAATGCTTACACGGTAGAGAGGCCAATCTCTATAAAGACGTAACACACGTAAATGACACCACATAAAAGTTCGTGGCCAATTGAATCGCAGATTATGCTCTGTTATGTATAGGAAAGTGAAGTTTAGTCTGCTACCAAATGATAACGCGAATTTTGCATGTCTCTACTAATAACGAAAAATGAATGACGAATTTGTAGATACCGCATTGCAACCTAGTCAACATTCAAATGTTTCCGCGATCAATCACCTTCTCTGAACATGCTCTATCTCCACATTGCGTTCAAGAAATTCTTCCACGGGAGGTCGCCATTTAGCGTTCACTGAAAAAAAGAGTATAGTTGTAGGTACCATACTTATGTTTAAATAGGGACAGAAACACAGTTTGGCTGTCGGTACTACTCTGGACAGTTCCCTTCAACTATCTGTTCCATAGAAGAAACAAAGGGCCTTGTTGATTGTACCAAACCAGATGGTAACTTTTGTCAGTGTTAGTGTTGCACGTATCTTGCATTTTAGGGACACACGTTTGCCGCTTCAGTATAACGTTTCTCTTTTGTTATTGGTGTGTTCCGGTCTGACTGGGCCAATGATAACTGATGCGCCGGTACTGAATATTTGTGATTAGCCTTTAAACAGCTACATAACCGTTCTTCAGTCCTACAAAGCGCGGGTAGCTACGCTGTTTTCCGAAACATGGTGACACGAAATATTCTTCCGATTTTCATCTTTCTCTGTACATTGTGTAAAAGCTGCTTAGTCACTGTCAACAAGTGCAGTAACCAACGGTTTACTTCGAGGCGCCATTAGCAACAGAGGCCTCTATTTTGTTTCAGACGCTCATAATACCGCTATAGTACTTAAAAGCGGTGAATTTATAACATGCAGGTTGTCACGTGTTCCACACAAATACGACGCGACTTTCACGTTTCACATTTGGTGTTCGCAATTCTCAAGCAAAATTTCGACTTCGCATCTACTTGAACCGTTCCAGTGTTTCAGGCGCATGTATGCAACCAACGTTAACGCCATATAAGTCAAGGCTAATTTTACTACCACTATAGCAATAAGAGTATTACATATATCAACATTATCTTCGCGTTTTATCAAAGACACGGTTGTTCTTATTTTCGGTGCGTTCGCCGAAGTCAGCTGTGAAGAAAGGTTTATTACAAATGTAATAAAACATTTTTGTTCCGTGTTGATAATGTAAGCGTTTGTTATACTTGGTTTCGCAGAACGATTGTGTATTTGATAAAACGTGAAGATGATTTTGATATGTGTAATACTCTTATTGCTATAGTGATAGTAATATAAACCTAGATTTACATTGATTCAATGCGGGTTGCATAAAGGCGCCTGAAACACTGGAATAGTCGTTAAACTTTCAAACAGCGTCGCGTAGAGCGTCTGAGGACTGACTGTATAAGAAATGTCGCCACTCTGGGCCGAAGAGTGATGACCATTTCCTTTATAACTACACGTCAAGAGCGTACGTTGTGCGTGCGGTAGCCATTGTTATGTTAATTTAGCCCACGCTATTGTTAACTACATCTGTTTATGCACATGACATTGAATCCAGTGATTGGTCATGTGACATGATAATGTACTTTAGAACTTTTATCTCTTTTATCTTCAATTTATATTGTACTTTTCGTCACATTTGACAAATTAACTAAATTAAACAACGTGAAAATTTTTAAGAGACTGGTACAAGAACCACAATAGTCATAACTAGAGACAGTAATTTTTGGTGAAAAGATTCATGCAACTATTTATTTCAGTGTCTTATGTGCATATCTGCAGCTCTCCTTTATTGTAAGTTATTAGATGTCTCGGAGGTTCTACCCGCAAATCAAAAACAATTTATGGTATCGCAGTAACTTTGTTCTAATTGGCATTGTCAAAATGAGCGACGCCTCTGCACTAGTACTGTACATTGTGCCAATAACAATGAAGAATAGCTGCAGATGTGCACGGAATGCATTGAAACAAATTGTTGCAAAGTTCTTTTCACAAAAATAGTGGGCGGTATTCATGATCTAACAAATACATCATGAAAAATTATTCCAAATAAGCCTAGACAATGGACGACTTGAAATGAGGCGGAGCTCCAGTCTGGAGTCGGATACAATACCTTCCTTCATGTATAACGCAACCGAACATAACCTTCACACAGGAGTTTTGCTTCACATGCCCCGGACGAGATGTATGTAAAGAAAATTGATAATTTGTTTGAATTTTGCTGCATTTTCAGGTAAACATTGATCTTATACATTTGCATATTTTAACCATGAAGTGAAACTAATATTTTTTACATTTACGTGCAAGTCTATGAGTGCACAACATTTTTGGTTTCTGCCACCAGCAACCAAAAAACACAGAACAATCAGCATGTTTGTAAACAAGCTTCGTTTCCCGCAGTACTCTCCCCGAGCAGTGTGACGTCAGAAGGCGTGTACCTCAAGCCGTACTCTTACTGAAGTGAAACTACACTCTAAATCTGAATTAGTGAATATTCACTGATTCACGCCGATGTATGGAGCAGTTTCAACAAGTTGAACCAGTGACAAACCACTGTGAAAGCTGTGACTATTCACTGATTCCAATAGTGTGTGCCAACATTCCACAAGTTAATTTGTGAATGTCCACAGATTTTCCAGTAATGTTTCACTGATCCAATAAGTGAAATCTGTCCTTAGAAAACAACTTGAAAAGCTGTTAATATTCACTGATTCACTTGTGAGATGTTGGCAATCGTAAAGGAAATCAGTAAATATTCACTAATTAAACAATGACTATTTTCACTGATTCAAATTGTTGAAACTGCTCCAGCCATCAGCGTGAATCAGTGAATATTCACTAATTCAGATTTAGAGTGTAAGTGACTCGAACTGCTATGGTCATACTCATAACAAAGACAAATAGGGAATCAAGAGCTCCCAGACACAACCATTGTGTTCATGTCTCCTGCCTCCGTTGTTTCCTTGGAGGCTCCAACTACATTCGTCTGAGCGACACTCACAACTCTCGCGAGTCGTAATCCAAGTGGCTGGTGCCTCGGGGACGGACCCCTCTCCCCCTCTCAAGAGGCGGGCGAAGGCTGATTGGGTACAACCCCGGCTGAAAGACGTCATTAAACTTGCCGCACCCCTCGGGAGGCGCACACATAATAGGTTCGGGAGTTACCCTGTCCCCTGTCACGAGGACGAATTACCATCGCCGCTAACCAGCAGCCACTTTGCTACCAACTTCTCTGCGGTGAAGTGAAGTGTTCCACCCAGTTCCCCGAAGTCTTCTGAAACCAAAGCTCTTTTGAATGATCAATCACCATACGTGTTGCCTATTGTCTATTTTATGCTATAGGACCATTATTCTTAAGGCTGAACATGTGCTGCCATTTAAGGTTAACATAACTGTTTTAAATATTTTACTTTCCAAGTTATTTTGCTATATTTGGTAATTGTAGGACGAGGTATATAATATTGTAAGCAATTAAAATACAACAAAATAAAATTGTTTTATTAGTTTGCTTAAGGAATTTGCTCACATTAATTTAAATAAATTATTTTCGGCTATCCCTCATGACACAGGTACAAATGATCCTGTACTTCAAACTTTCAGGTAAATAATAATCCACGCCTTGTCTTGTTTTACTCGCTGCAATGCAAATTTAAAAAGAAAAATTACTGTAAAGGCTGCTGCCTACCTTGAAAACCTAACGCAAACAAGGATAAGGATTTATATGTGAAATCTCGGCAGGCCTCAGTCATCTTTCAAAATACCGCTTTTGGGTAAAACATTGTCCTGCATTGAGAACATGCGAATATGCTCCAGGAGTAAAAATGTAGCAAGGAATTTATGAATAGGTGTTTGCGAGTGCTTTTTGTCCATATAAATCCTTTCTCTATGTATAAAAGATAACCATGACTGACTGACATACTAAACACCAGCCCAAACCACTGGACCTAAAATTGTGTTATTTAATGTGTGGTTCCCCCTCGGGTCGTAGGCGAGCACTAAGAAGCGATTTTTCCAATTTCAACCTCTACGAGGATGAAAACGGGTGAAGTGTATTTCGAAGAATCGTCGATAGAGCTCGAACCCAACGGCCAATCATCAGGATTTTTACATTCATGCTACA
This sequence comes from Medauroidea extradentata, assembly GCA_003012365.1. Taxonomy (NCBI): domain Eukaryota; kingdom Metazoa; phylum Arthropoda; class Insecta; order Phasmatodea; family Phasmatidae; genus Medauroidea; species Medauroidea extradentata. The sequence goes on along the minus strand of PNEQ01048237.1, from coordinate 4,159 downwards.
CACACAAAAATGCATACAAGTCAATTTCAGGATTCTTCGAAATTAAACATTTAAGAGGGTGAAAAGACCTTAAATGTGTTTCCGATTAACTATTGACATCTATAGAATACTTCGGGATTGAGAATTGGCATTCACTTCAAAATGTTGCTTACGTAAATATCCAAAAGTAGTTTTAGGATTTTTTTAAAATTCAACCCCCAAGCAGTAAAAAGGGGCAGGATGTGTTTTTTTATGTATCGTCTATATCACTGGAACACAATTGGCTATCGTCGTGATGTTTACTTCAATTGGTTACACAAATGACTATGACAGGAGTCCATTATGTTTCGAAATGTTTTAATTAATGGGGAGGAGGTAATACTGAAATGTGTTTCACATTATTCCTCCATATTTATCAAACCAATCGAGAAATCGAAGTGCTCTTTGCTTTAGATTGATGACTATGCAAATATTAAAAAAGCAATTTAAATATATATACTGAATTCGGCCCTAAAGAGATGTAAAATGGGTAAAATATTTTCGATTTACAATCGATATAAATCGACATCATTGATATTTATACAACAACGTGATTTCTGTTTAAGATTGATTTTTACTCAAAACCTGAAAAGTATTTTAATGAATTTTCGAAATTCCACACCTAAGGATGTGAAAAGAGGTGATTAATGGTGAAATGTTTTTCCAATTAATCGTCGTCGATATATCTTGAACCAAGCGGACTATTTTCATGTTGTTCACGTAGAAGAGACACCGGTAAAGTAGTCTAAAACGTAATTGAAGGGTTTTTCGGAATTCAGTCCCTTACGAGGTGAAAATACCTGGAATGTGTTTGAGATAAATCTTCGACATATATCTAACTCATAGAGATATTCAATTTATTTTTGCTTCAGGATGATGATAATGTAAGTGGCCGCAAAAAGGTTTCAAGTCTTTCAAAATTGGAACTCTCTGTACTATACAGGGGTTATATGTGATTTTTAATGATTTACCGAATTTGCTTTGACTATCGCAGTGATTTTCACTTCACTTGGATATTTGAACGCATATTTAAGACGTGAAATTAGGTTTTTTCAAAATTCGACTCCTAAAGGAGCGAAAAGGCACAATTTTTTTTTATTTACCGATGATACTTATCTAACCAGTAGGTGGTGTTCGCGTCAGAATGATACTTACGTAAGTAGCTTATAAAAGTAATGCAAGTTTCTTATTTTATAAAATTAATTATTGAGAAGAAAACTTAGTTTGAAAATTTTCAAGCGCGACTATTTGAAACGCATATATGACCAGTGAGAAAATATAGGAGTTTCGTTTCACAGTTCTATCGAGACGTGTTGTTGAACAACCTCTACGAGCCTAGGTAATTATGAATAATGTCGACGTTGTGTGGCACAGCTGTTTATAGCTCCGGTACATCATTATTTCTAAGGTTCTTGGCTTAAATTACATTAAAGCTATGCAATTGTGCAATTCTGACATACAAGTACTGCAAGGCAGATTAAATTTGTGTAATTTGGATGAAGTCGTTCAAAAGTGGTAAAAATATTCAATGAAGTTCACTATTCACATAAGTTCCTCGACTGCGTCATCCCACACATACCATCACACTATCCTCAAGGTTGGGGCACGAAATAAGTTTATGTTTCTGCAAAACATTATCCCACCAAAACTGCCCTAGTGGCACTTAACTTCAAGTCAGGGTTTTAAAAAACAAGAATTTTATTGAAGGTACCATCACCAATGGTTGTGCTCGGGGGAAATCGGTCTTCATACCACGTAAACTGCGTATTTCATTCGATTACAATATTATTTTTAATGTCTGTAATTAACCCACATGGTCAAATTGGCAGGGCTATGAATAAGGTCAATGGGCGAAATCTCTGTTAGTGGCAGCAATAAATTTAAGACTGATTTTTGCGTGGCGAGCTATAGCTACTTATCCTGCTGCAGAGTTAACTCGACTAGCAACTTGATCATTATAACTCTTATGTCTAAACTATATATCTAGTGTTCAAAGAGGTTTTTCAATTAAAGCAAATATTAACTGCTATGAGTAACACACGCGAGCAAAGCCACGGTCGCACTGCTAGTTTGCTTATATTTTTTCTGGCGGTTAAAACAACCTTAAATATAATGTAATGGATGTGGGCCGCATCGAGATGGGCAAAACAAAATGTCAGTGATGGCATGCATGTAGTTCCAACTGTACCACGGTCGTAGAAGAACAGGTCTGGACACTCGCCTATCTAACAATGTATTTTGCTTGACCCCCTTGTTGTTTGGCTGTAGTTCGTCAAGTTACCGAGAATGTCGTACTTTTTGGCGCTGTAAACCGGGCGGTCGGACTCAAAACTCCGCCCACTTTTTTCCATTGTTAAATTTATAAAGTAAATAAAGACTGCTGGAGCCTTTTCTTAAATTTGTGAGCGAAGTAAGTATTTCATAAATTGATAAAAAATACGTCTTGATAAATTGCTTTCTTAGTGGAACGGAAGTGGGCGGTGTTTGAGTCCGACCGCCCTAACTGCAGCGCCAATAAAACACAATATTCTCGGTAACTTGGTGAACTGCAGCCAAACAACAAGGGGGTCAAGTTTCCAAGCGGATGTCCAGACCTGTTCTTCTACGACCGTGGACTGTACTGAGCCACACGGAATTTACAGGATGTTGTCAAATTGCATGTCAATATTTTAAGGAAACCATCTTGCATCTAAAGGAACAAAAAATTAAGTAGATAGGTCGGAAAACGCGCCTTTTCTGTACTACAGTTCGCAATGCATGATGTATGGTTCATAGCGTGGGTTGGATATGTTGTGGAATGTCATTACACCAGTCCTGTTCATTGTACACTCTGCTATGTCACTAACCTTTAAACGTAAAAATTGATATAAACGTATAAAACGATATTGACACATCAGAATATTGCAAACTGCAGTGCAGAAACAGTGCCTTTTGAGACCTATGTCGATAAAACATTTCTTGTTCCTCTATATGTAAGGATTGTTTCCCACAAATATTGACATGAATTTGATAACATCCTGTTATTTAACATGTTTAATCTTATCCTTGACTTCCAACAGGGCTACGAGACAGACAGCGCCCATAAGGTGTGGCATCAGTTGCAATAGTGAAAATTTATTTTTTGTTTTATTTTTTTTTTTAATTCTGAGAAAAATGTGTGAAATTTGCGACTATAGAGTGAATCCTATTTACTTTGCGTTACAGAACAAGCACCACAGTTGAATTTTTAACGTTACATTTAGGCAGCAACCAGTCCAGCAATTAAGAATATAAAAACATGTGTTTGACAGAATGCCACTTGCATAAAAGTTCAAATATTATGCTTGTACTGTAGCGGAATATAAATAGAACTCATGTTGTAATGTCAAATATTACTTTTTATCTCAGAATTAAAAAAAAAAATGCAATATGGTGTCTTTGAATGTTTGTTGCAATGAAACAGAATAACGTACTGTACTATTGCAATATTATGTCGTCCCAGAAATCTTAGAACGAGACTTAAAAAAAAAATATATATATGTATATAATATATATATGTATATGTATATATATGTATATAATATATATGTATATGTATATATATACACACACTACGCAACCCAATAAACGATGAGAGGCCGATCAGGAGAGAGCTCGACTGTCATTGGTCGCGCTAGGAGTAGTGCTGCAGACTGTAGGTGCTGCCCAATTTTTTCCGGTTTTCGTTGTTACTTCGCCTGAAGACGGGAGCAGATGTCAGCTGCCAAAAGGTCATGAAAAATCGGTCTTTAGAATTCTACTGTGTTATTTTGTGTCTTCATCGTTGTGTCGTCTAGTCTGTTGTCTGTGACGTCATCATTGTTTCCTGTCTTGTGTCAAATATTATCTTCGTCATAGTATCGTCTGTGCTGTCTTAGTCGTGGTGTCCTGAGTTTCACGGATTATTTGGTTTTTGTATTTTGACTAATATTTTTGGAAGTTTATTTTATTTTCCTTTATTTGTTGTTGTTCAATTCCTTTTGGGATCTTTCATGTCTTGTAATTTTGGCTTATGGATGTGTTGACTACCGCCAAACTGGGCTTCTATTCTCATATTTTCGTTTTTTTTTTTTTTTTTTTTTTTTTTTTTTTTTTTTTTTTTTTTTTTTTTTTTTTTTTTTTT
>PNEQ01048236.1:0-14508 GCA_003012365.1 Medauroidea extradentata | reverse complement strand
CCATCTTACCACCCACTTAACGGGACTTTTTCCCTCCCAGACCCCCTAACTCCGGGTATAAAAGGGGCGCGCTGAGCCCAGTTTCTTCAGAGTACGCTGGCAGCTCTCCGGGCTCCCGACTCTCGGCACACTACACACTCTACACCTTCCCACCTTAGGGGCTGGCTTCTTGCAAATGGAGCCCCCCGCTTCCTCGGAGCTGGCTTCTTGCTAAAGGGAGCCCTCCACTCTACCGACGCGACTTCTTGCTAAAGGGAGACCCTCAACCATCCTCGAAGCGATTTCTTGCAAAGGGAAACCCTCACCCCCTACCGAGGCGACTTCTTGCTAAAGGGAGACCCTCAACCCTCCTCGAGGCGATTTCTTGCAAAGGGAAACCCTCCACCCCCTACCGAGGTGACTTCTTGCTAAAGGGAGTCCCTCACCTCTCTTACCTTACACTATTAGGGCCGTGCCGAGAGAAAGGACGACAGGGACGCTGTCACGCATATCTCCCGCGTCGCGGCATAAAAGGGAACACACCCTATAGTAAGCTCTAGCCACCGCGCGGTGCGCTACTCCTGGAAGTACTATGTTATCTATGAGTTTGAGGAAAGACCACGTGTATCAGGGCGCGTATTTATAAAGTATCCGTATATGTACCGCACAGCATCCGAGTATATGGACCAGTATATTTTAGATTAAGAAGTTTAACGTAAGTCCGTGTACTATTGTGTCATAAAGACTTGTGTATAGTGAGTGTAATTCGTGTGCAATCGGGATATAATACATCAGTGCAATCCGAATATCTTTGTCGTTATTATTTATCTCTAAATGAGTAACACCCAGGCAATCCTAGAGATACATATTAGTGCGAGTGAAATCAGTGCTCTACACGGGCGTAGAGAAAGGGCCGCCCTTGAGAGGCGCCAATTAGTTCAGATGCCCATATCAGACCCGCATTTGATACCTCCCCCTCAGAAGATCCCCGGGCCACAGTTATCGTTTGAGGACTTCTGTCGTGAACAGCATCGTGCGCTCATGCGCCCCCGCCCCGAGGAGCAGAATTTGCCTCCCAAGAAACGTCGCCCACGCAAACGCAACCAACATAGCCTTAGCCGTATCTTACGTCGCATGACCCGCAAGCCACCACCGCTCTTGAGTCCTATCAAGACGCCGCCCCAAGACGCCCCTCCGGCGCACCGCCGCGTACAACAGCTTAAGAGCGAGGCCAGGCAGGAACCTAAGCCCCTAAGCGAACGCAAACAACGATTGCTGAGGGAGTTGTTCTAACATACCAGGTGAGTGAAATATAACCTGACCCAATTAAAGAAGCGCTCCGCCCCCTTCTGCACGTCCCGAGCGTGGCTCCCCTCAGCCCACTCACTGAGGCACGTCTCGGGCCGAAACCCCGCCATCTCCGAGGGACACAGCCCGTCTTAGCCGGCGACGGCTTCCTTTCACACCCTCCCTCAGAGGCGACATACCGCAACCGCAGAATGGCTGCGTCGAGTCAATCTAAATGGAATGTTTTGGTTAGTAAGTGAATCCTTTGAGAGGAGATTTTCCACTCTCAAAAGACTGAAAACTTATTTACGAAACAAAACTGGCAAAGAAAGATTTACCGTTCGTACTTTAATGACTGTTCATAGAAATGTAAAAGTGCATGTGGATGATATTGTTAAACAATATGGACAGATTCCTAGAAGATTGCCATTGTCTTGAAGTTATCTCTTGTCTGAAAGTTCTTATTTTTATTGTTTAAAGTGAAAAAAAAAAAAAAAAAAAAAATTTGCATATTGTGTCTGGTATAGCGTAGTTATGGCATGCAACTTATTTTGTAAATATAATTTTGCTATTAGTAATTGTATTGTTGTTTCTATTTTGTGTAATGGATCCAGACGTTCTGAAAATTCATTTTAAATTGTTTATTACTTAGTTTGTACACTTACAACAGACATTATATTTATGGGATTAATTCAAAATTACATGTTTGTGGGATATTTAATCAGTTTTCTTTTCAGTATATTTTAACTGCATATTTCTATTTATTTAAAATGTTTTTCCCATCTCGCTGTTAGAGGAATGTGTTAAAAGTAAAACTTGTTCAGAAACAAACAAACGTACAAACATTGCCCCTGTTCATGTAATGAGATTCATATTCTTGTTAAGTTAACTTCAGCCATATCAAATAACAATAAATTTTTTCATACCAGAGGAAAAATTTCCGGTAAAAATGTAGTAGTCTCTGGCCTTTTCATCAACACACTAGGCGGGCTAACTTTACAAACAATGCTAGTTTACCAAAGTCGAACCAGCATCTTTTTTTTCTAATAGTATGCGGATCTTAGTTGAATTTGTTCCTTCAGCAAAGTTAACAAATAAAATTGTTTTTTTTTATTTCTGCCAGTAAAACTACTAAAATGGCCTCATTTTGCACCATAAAATTCAAGTTTTTCTGACCCCTCGCTTCAATTGGGGGAGTAGGGGAAATGGGTGAACATTGCCCCCCTCCCCCCCAAACTGAAATCCTGACTATGCTACTGCTTTTGGATAACCATGGAAAACAAAAACCAGGATGGGCGTAGCTGGGGATTGAACCTGCATCCTCCTGAATGTGAGTCCAACATGTTACAGTTCAGTTGCACCACCTCGCTCTGTTACACAGTCTGGTATGTATTTTGAGTTTTTGCTGTTTCTTAAGATAATATAATAAAATTGATAAGTTTGTAATGGTTACAATTTGCCATTTTTACTAGAAAATTTTTTTCTCATGGTGGTGCAAATCCACAATGCATATGTCAGTAGTTGGCACATCATCCATATGTAAATATTTATTACAGATTAAAGAAGTAGATGTTTTTAATGCTTTCTTTGAATCATTATCTTTTGTATGAACAATAGCATACTAGTTAAAAGAAAATCCCTTCCTTCACAGTTATTCAGATTTCAGGTCACATGAGGGCACCTTAATTATAGAGCATAAGTGCCTTCTGTGAGTCGCATGGATTAAGTGGTTCTGAGAGCTTATCAGATGGCAGCTTACAGTTTTGGCTGAATTGCAACACACACACAATAATTCTGATTACCTGGAGAAGCTGCCACACCGGTCAGTAAGACAGTCAAGATGCCCATTCTAAAAAAACAGCTTCAAGCACAGTACAGTACACATTTGCAACTCCATAGTCTTGGAAGTTTGTGATTATTCATGATCATGACAGAACTCGGTCAGCCATGCAGGGTCTGTGAGCAAAGATGTTATATAAGAACTAGACTGTTACGTTACTACAGTATTTTGTTACTTGGCCAAGTCGAATGTTGACATTTTGCAGGCAAAAATATGGAATTTTTTTCTTTATTGGTGATGGGGGGGAAAATTTTTTTTAACAGAAGACATTGATGTAGGACATTGCACGCTATGGGTTGTAATATGGCGTTGTTCAATTTGGTCGAACATATTGTTACAAGATTACGCAAAAACTTATATGTGGGCAACTATGATGAGTTCTTTTGGGATAGAGGTCTTATAATTAGAAATAAAATAGTTGAATTAAGTTACTGATTTACTAGCTCACAGAGCTTACAAAAACACACAAAACAGAATCGACTGTAACTTTCATAACACAATTAGTTATGCACACAATTACTCCTGTGTCACAGACACATTAATTAGCTTGGACAATTAAAGCACCAAAAATGTCTACCATCAATTAATTAAACTTTACAATTCACAATAAAGTTCAGTCATCTATTCAGTCAACAGTCTTTCAATTAGGAAGAATGTAAAACCTTATCAGTCCGAAGTGGTGACGGCTCACCATATGCTGCGCAGCACCCCGAGTGCACCACTGTATTCACTCTTGAGGTCTTCGGTTCGACTCCCGTCGCGCATTTCCTCTTCACTCGTCAACCCGCCGCAGCAGTCTCTTGTTTCACCCAACACTGCTCCGAAGGTCGCCGTCTCACAGTAGACTCTGATGTCACCAAGATGTCTTCACCAGTCTCTCTCCACAAGCATAACATCTTCCTCCAGCACGACCAATAGCGAACTCTGGCCGAATTTGTTGATTCAGCCCTTATATACTAGGCAAAACAGTCTGGTGTTCTCCGCATTTCAGGGGTCTAAAAATAGATATTACAACATGTTTAGGACATGACTTGAGTCACGTAGGCCGCCTCTTATAATCTATCTCGCTGGGATTTCCACTATGAGACAGCCCAACTTTGAGTCATGGACCAGCCCTCAAGGTGTTTCGACACAGGCCCCAGCCAGCCCGCCCTCAGAAATACAGCACGCAACAATACAGACGGTCCCTTGCATCCCTTGATTGTGACACCCCAGTGCAGTGTGAGGGAAAACCTGAAAAACAGGGAAAAGTCAAGGGTTTTCGTGTGATGGGGAAATGTCGGAATTTAAAACTGGGTCAGGGAAAAATGATAAAGTATTGCCTGTTTCAAATTTTTTTATACCGTTGAAAGATTTAAGGTGTAATTTTCAACAGCAGTAATTTGATTTTTTGATGGAATATTAAAATGATGGTTAGCAACACTTTATGTTATTTATACAGAAAGTTAAGGTGTGTTTGGTTTAAATGTCTGTTATAATTTAATTCACTGCAGGGAAAATTGATCTAATTTTTGAAAAGGGTACTAAATTCACTGTTTTGTAGCACGGTCTGTGATTCAAATGTCTATCTTCAATTCTTGTAATGCTGTTCGATTGTAACAATTTATGCAAATGCACCTGATCTATATTGATGATAAATTAAAATAAGGTAACAAAGGTTATTGAGTCGTAAAGTTTGGGTGTCTTTTAACATCTCAGGTCTTAAGACCTGATGAGGGGGATGGAGCAGGGCTGAGAATGAGAGATGGCGCAAAAGAATTATCTCAAAAAAACTCGCCAACCAGCAGCAATGTTCCGGCATGATTCCCACAAGCAAAAATCCGGAATGATCTGTCGCCAGGAATCAAACCCTGATTGCCTTGGTTTAAAGCAGACACTCTAACCATTCGACCACCGCAGGCCTTAAAATATACCAGTTTTGGTGATTATAGGTCACAGAACAAGAACACTAAGCAATATTACTTGGAAAACAGGAAAAAGGCAGGGATTCTAAAATGGAATGTCACAGTGGGATAAACTGTGGAACTATATTATTTAATGAAAATGTTTTTTATTATTATTATTTGATCTGTTTTTCGAATTTTTACAGATTACTCATGCAAGTATAGTGGTGTACAGTTACCATTACCTCCTTGACCCGAAGATAGCAGAAGTTGTGTCCAAAGAATTATCAAAGTCATCTGTAGTTGTTTTCGATGAGGCACATAATATTGGTAATTACTACTTATATTTCATTTTCTAATAGTACATTATCATAAGTGTAGGGCCTACAAATCTTAATTATGAGACACATTGTCAAGTATCGGAGCGTGGCTAACTGGAGGGATTCCTTTAGCTTAAAAGATCATCATGTTATTGACTTTCCCAAGTTTTTTTTTTTTTTTTTTTTTTTTTTTTTTTTTTTTTTTTTTTTTTGTTATATTCTGTTTGTAAGTTGCCAGTTTTGAGTTGCTGACCTTTGAATTCTGTTTGTGTTAATCATAAAGTACCAATCTCTTTTTCCTCTTTTTTTTTTCCATCACTCCTTAAGACTGCCCTAGTTATTACATATGGCTTATTACTCTATCGTACTTGTTACTTACCACAATATTACACATTTGCTGATAGTACCTTAATATTATGACTTTTGCAGTTGGTGAAATGAAGTTGAGTGACAATTTACTCTTGCTTCTTTTGTGCATATTGTTAGCACACATGTAATATTATGTTCCAGACAATGTCTGTATAGACTCTATGAGTGTGAAGATCAACAGGAGAACTATTGAAAAGTGCACTGCGAACCTGCAAGTCTTGGAAAAAACTGTTTCAGAGTAAGACAAAACTTATGAATTTTATTATTTATCAATTTAAACTGTTGTTATAATATATTTTTTGTGTGGAGTCCAGTTTTAATTCATTGTCAGAGTTACTTTGAGCTTTGATTAGATCATCTTTTAAATACATAAATGGTATTCAAATGGAAGTGAATAATAAGTTCTTGTTGTTGATTAAAATCTAATCATAAAGTGCAGCATAACAAGAGTCTAGTTGCTTTTCTTAGGGGAAAAAAAAAAAAAAAGGGTACATATTCAGGTGTTAATTTACCAAAATATTTTTACGAACAGACCACTGTATTATGAAACGAACACTGTGGGTGACATTGTGGATGACCAAACACTCAAAATAATCACCATGGTCTGAAAACAATATGCATTAAGGAGGCATAACATTACTTCACACCATTGTCTCGTCCAGAGCACTCCAACACACCAATCTTTACACCACTTTTCTCACATTACCAGTGGTACTTACTTAAAATACTAAACCACATTTAACACTCACTCACTTAGGCTAGAATTATGATGACTTCATGTATAACCTAATAAATTTCTGTATGTTACGTAAAGGTACAATTCCTTGACTAGCATGTTTCAAGTTGACCTATTGTTATGATATTTTCGCATTATGTAACACCTGCATTCACATAAAGGAAAGCTTGACAAGGTTAAGCTTGTGACATGTAAAATTTAAAATAACATATTTATTTGTTTGCAAAGGTTTAAGTATAATGTAGGAATAAAAAAAATGGTAGATTTGTCTTGCGTACCTTACTGAAACGTTGCTGTGTCTTCCACTTTATAAATTTACTATTCCCATATACTGTATATATTTTTAAACTTGTAAAGTAAAGTATGCTTAAGTATTGTAAGGATGATTTTCTAAATTGAAGAGAGCAGTAGTCAAGTTTTCAGTGAAACACCGGTGAGGAGGGAGCACAAGCCAGGCGTCGTGTCACTCCATGTGTGTTTTGCATGTTACCTTTGCGGACAACGTGGCTGCCAAATACAACCTAACATGACTGGCACTCTGACGAGCACCTAGGTCTGTAGTACCCTACATTGACACAACCTAATATTCTGAATAAAGTATTTACATACCGTATTTACTAAAGTTGAAAAAGTTGAAATATAATTTTTAGGATAGTAACACTGGTGACTGTACTGAAGGTGATTTAAAACAGTTAAATTCTTACAAAATTGTCTCACGACATGCTTACCTAGTACAGTAGAACCCTGTTTTTACAAGAACTAGGGTTTACGAGGTAGCAAGTTTATAATGTAATTTTCAGGAACCATCTAATAATCATAAAAATAGTTTCCGGGGTGATATTATATGTGATGAAACGTATTCAAAATACTTTTATAGGGACCTGCAGCGATAATATACACATTTTGTAGTGTTACTTACATGCCATGACATGAGAAGGGGAGAGAATGAGAGGATAAAATGGACAGTCCTGCAGGAATTGGTAAAAACTTTTTCAGAATTGCATCAGTGAAAAGGCAAACTGCCTGTAGGACATGTGAAGGAACAAATGGAGTATTGTATTCCCCCTTCCTTCCATCACTCGTACTTTTATTTCTGCTCTTTGGTTTTTCTTTTGGTCTACAATTTTGAATTGCATCTGCGTTGACTGAATGTTGATGATGTTGTTATCCTATTTTCGTTAGATTGATTTTTTTTTTTTTTTTTTTTTTTTTTTTTTTTTTTTTTTTTTTTTTTTTTTTTTTTTTTGGTTTGGACTTCAATTTTGCTACCAATATGTAGGGACAAGATTTTATGGTGTTATTTTTTGGTAAATTTCGTTTTTAAAATCAGACATTTCGTTGTTATTTCAGTGTTATTATTTTTGTGCTGCATGTACTTTCCCAAACCCATTAAATAAAATACGCTATGCTTATCTTTGCTACAGTAAATATAATGTAAATATTAAGCATATTCAAAAGTCATAAAACACTTAACATTTCAGAAAACAATTGTGTACTGAAATGTAATTGAAAATAGTATAAAGTTACCTTAAAGTCTTCAGGGACTGAAAAATTAAAAAACAGATGACAACTGTTAGTCTTCCAACTATGCACACCAATTGAAGCTATTTCACCATCAAAATTTTACACTAAAATCAAGTATATAAACCATAACCCCAAATCAGTGAACCCCAATGCAAACTATAAAGAATATTCAAGTTAATCAATAATTTTAAATGCACTAAAAGGCTGTCATTAAATATTTGGTTTATTGTCTGATATAAAAAAACTCTTGGCGTATGCTCCTATCGATGCCAGAAAAGAAACTACACCATACAACAATTGCCGCTGAAGTTTTGTTCTATCCATGCCCAAAAGGGGGGAAAAAAAGAAACACCTGGTGTCTAAATGCCATTTTTGCGCGACGCAGTGTCACTGCGTGTAATGTCTACTGATGCGTCGCTGCCGGAAGGAGTAGGGGGTGATGGTTGTGTTGTCATGACTGGGAGGGGAGGCAGTTATTTTTAGAATGTCCAGCCTGGGCGCACACGTTTTTCCGTGAATGCAGGTGGCACTCCAATCGCAAGATTCAGTCTTCATCTTGGTTTGCTTGTGTACACATACGGTTGTTACAGTAAAGTTGTGTGTGTACCAGAAATATGGATAAAACAAAGCGTTTTTCATATAATGAAGAATCCAAACAAAAAGTGGTGAAACATGCCAAGGAAACTAATATAATTTATAAGCATCCTGAAAGGTTTGTGTCAGCGAAAGTAACATGCGTCTTTGGCGGAAAGTGTAGAAGAACTTATGGTTGCAAAGTCGTCCCGCAAAGCGTTTAGGGGATGTAAGCATGTGAAGTATCCTGAACTGGAAGATGAGTTGACATTGTGTGAGAGAGAGAGAGAGTCTGTCGAAACCAATGCCAGTTGGCTAGCTGGTACAAGGGAAACCACGCCTCTCCTACCTCCTCCCGCCCCCTGCCTAGAGCGATCTAGGCCGGGGTGCTTGTGAGGTTATCTCTGGCTGGTGCTAGCTAGCTGGCTGCCGCCACTGCCGCCCACACGACCGGTTCACATCGTACCTACGCTACGATCCAGTGTCAGTGTCTAGTAAACGCCCGGATGCGACTCGTTTTCTATGCTTCATTTGTAAGTGGCGAGTACTTCTTGGATGTTACGTGACTGACCATGGCTGTGTTTACCGGTATTTACATCTTCTGTTCAAATTTACTTCGGGAAAACTGTGAAAGTTTGCTACTTATAATTTTTGTATTAGTAGGTACTGTTAAATATTGCATTTTTACAGAACTTTGTGGAGACAATGCCGCTGAAAATATATATTAGCGAACGGGCAAAACAGTTTTCCAGTGATGGGATGGTGAAATCTGCTGATGTTTAACTGTACAGTTTTTGAAACAGTGCAATGCCGATGATGTTGAGACATTCTTCAAGCTAAGGCCTGTGAAATCGCTCGTGAAAATGGAATCTCATTGATCCTCATGTCAGCTAAGCAGACGTGGGAGAGAGGGTGGGTGGGTGGCTAGTGTAGGGTAGGTCTGGCAACTGTGGTAACTTCAGCTTGTACGAACTGCCACTAACGTCACAGTGTCTGCATTCCAACAGTCCCCCTTTTCGGTCTTGCCTCGTTTCCCATCCTCTTGTTTACAGCTACTGGTCTGCATCATTTCCTTCCTCCACCCACCACTTTTCGCCTACCCCTCCCCCTGTCAATTGCTCACATGCTCTGTTCTAGAATTCTTCAGTTTTCCCGCCGGCTGCCTCTTCCCGCACGGCTCGAGCCTCTGCATACAGCATTCACCGTATCACATGCCATGCAATTTTATTTTACAATTTGAGGAGTTCAAAATTGCCATTCACACTCTATGCGATGACAAATTATGTGCGGAAAAATATGGTAAACTACAGTAAATAACTTAAATTTAGGATGCAGAGACAAAATTCACAATATTTCACATTTTTAACTAGAAATCACTTTATTTCGTATTTTGACAACAATTTCGGTGTTATTTTGTTCTATTGCGATTCACCATATAATCGTGTTCCTACCAATCTGTTGGTGACCCGCTAATGTTTTTTTACTACAATTTTGTATTACGAAACAATTGTAACACCTTCACTCTTAGCCTGCAGTTCACATATCCTATTTACTAGTGTATTTAACGCTCCGTTTATTTTCGTGTGTGATATCATAGAAAAATGTTTTGCTGCGTATCTCGTACAGGTCCTGTTTTTTTATACTGCAGCCATAGTGTAACAGACCACATCCTTGGTCCTAGCGTGCGGTAGTCTGTTACTGTACAGGAACAGGTGGTACTAGTCTTTGGTCTCAGCTGCATCCTACAGGGCTGCCAACTCGTTGAATCCGTGTGTTTTCTCGCAGTGACTAGCTTTGTCTGTATTGAAGGAATGCTTCGTGGACATTAAAGTTATAAGGACGTGGAACTATTTTCTTTATTAATAACAGTGTGGTGTCCATTCTAGTGTTCATTTCAACGACCAGAAAGTGTACAGATCCACTTGCCTGGAAAAAAAAAATTGTTCACCCTACAACAGTAACTCTTCAAGGAAAAGTGTCAACATAAAACACAGATGCATACCACCATATTAGGATGTCACATGAAAACATGGCATGGAGACGCAATATCGCGGCCAACTTATGAAGAGCAATACCGTAGCATTTTATACCCAACACAGTCTACATCTGTGCATGGAACAAAACTTTGTAGAAGGAAATAAGTCCAAAATTTCAAAATTCTTTAATTAATAGACTAGAAATGCCCGGATGCTGCACATGGATGGTTAGTTTTTTCCTCACAATTCTCTAAATTACCTATGTTCTGGGCCTTAGTCCTATGCTGATATTACTGTTGCAATTTCTGTGAGTAGGCAAAAGACGACGTGTTCGACCTTACGACTCATATGCATAGCAACTTGCCACCTAGCCAGCTACAGGCCTTCACCCTGATGAAGTCTTGCTCTAAATTTCATCAGGTTAGCCACATAATGCAACCTACTGCAACACAAATACTGATGTAATTGAAAACTTCCATTACTCGCCCAATCCAGAATAATCTGCTGGCTGTTCTGACTAACATGAAAATAAAAGTAACAAAGCTATACTGTCCTTGCCGTTCAACCATTTAGTCGTAACTGTATTTACTGTACCCTGTTTGAAATGAAATATTTATATATCATTAAAAATTAATTTATGTACAAGGTTTCTTTTTTCCCCTAAACACTGTCCAATCTATACACTACTTTACATTAAAAAGAATTCAGTTATAACATGCAAGCCTACAATCCTGCTGTGTTACCAAATGAGGTCCATCCAGTACGTATAGCTTGGCTTGTGGACGAAGGTGAGAAAGTTTTTTTTTTTACTGCCTCTTAGAGTGAGATGGAGGAGGAGCAAACAATGTGTGTTTAGCGTTTTTGTTTGGTTGTTGGTGACAAACTGTGTTCTTAGTTCTTCGTTGTTTATTGCTCATGTTAAAACTGAAAGATTAAGAAGCTCTACAGCAGATTTTTAATTAAAAGATCAGTTTCTGTTTCACAGAAAGTTCAAGAGTGTGTGGTGTTTAAGTTGTTTTCTACCATTCCATGCCTCATCCCCCAGTCCTTCTTGGTTGCTGTATGTATAGCCTACCAAAGCCACTCCAATGGGCATGCATACACATGTACTACACTTCGCAGTTGCCAGTTTGTAACTGAGATATAAAGAATAAGTTACTGTGCCAGCAGCATTGGTATGCTAGATAAACACAGGTCCCGTGTCATTTTATTTCAAATGACACTTCAATGATTTTATTTGCATTTAAACATGTTCCCATGGAAATTATGCCTGTTAAAGTCAGGGGCACACCTGTACATGTCTTGCGATAAACTTTGCATCAGATATTTTCTTTCATGACGAGGTTGTTGACTTGCTGCACAAGGGAGTAGAGAGAAAATATCTGCCAAAGCCAAAGTCACTCTCCTTCCTTACACAGCTTACTCGCTACATTGCTACACTATACATACTTTTGCCACACAATCATTCATTCGTTTTGTGTGTTTTTCCAACACTGCATATACTTATGCTTTCGTTGAAAATTTATTGTCATCCAAGTACGAACATGGTCTGTACTAAATATTTACATATACTTAAAAATATATTGTCATATTTTGCTTCAGAATTTTTTTCTGCTCCTGTTTATAATGGTTGTGTACAAGAAGTTTTCTTATTTGCTCTCATGGGGCATATGCATTTCAGAAGCCATATATGTTTTAAAATAAATTAATGTTTTATTTTATGAACCTGTTATTTATATGACCATAGAAAATTGAAGCAAACAGAACATTAAAAACTACATTTTATTTCTATTTTGTGAGGTTTTGGGGGTCAAACATGCTTGTGTACGATTTTAGGAGGTCAATGATTTTGTGAGACTATTCTCTGGCACCGGGTGGCCTCTACTGTAGATATATTTTATAAATCTAATTTTACATAATTTAATTGTAGGAATATTTTTTAAACTCTTATATTTTATTTTGCACAGTATACCATTTATTTGACTAGATTTAACTTGCAACTAAAATAAATGTACATTTTATACAAAAAAGATTAGACTTGCACTGCCCCTATAATAAGCAGTATAACCTGCAATTGTTATTAAAAAAGTCTTGCAATTGAGTTTTTGTGGAACTTATTGTAAATGATTCTAATAAGGATCATTTCACAAAGTTTACTAATGTCTCTTTATACAGTATTTGGGTAATGTTCTTACACTGGTACCAATTTTATTCTAATCTAGTACTCAACAACTGATTTCTCTACTATTTTGTTCTATGCTTACAGCTTACATAATCATAATATGGCACATTAATATGTACATGTGACCTTATTAACGAACTAAGCAATACTTGAAGTTATTGTGATTCCGGCCTTAGACACATTATGAATGACTGCAGGGCAGATACCAAACAAAACCATAGCCAGTTCTAACATAAACCTATAAGAGAGACCAGTTGTACATGCAGCCTCTCATCTGCTAACTTTTTGACTCTGTTTACAATACATGCATTACACCCTCGGACAGTAGTGCTAAACTAAGGCACAGGGAAATTGCACATCAGTACATTACTAAATACGGACAACCACCAGGCCTCAACATAAGATATAATCTGTGCATATTTTTAAACTTCCTCTTTTGTCATTGACCGCAAAGCGTACTTCAGTATATGCATACCGCTGCTTACTGTCTACTAGCTGCAGTGTGCCATCATTTTCGACCGAGAAAACTGGCTTGGCCAGCAAAACGTGACCACACAGAAAAAGTATTTTTTTTGTGCTTTTTGTTCCTTGCAAGTACCTTTCTGTTAGTACTTGTGGTTATGTCAAAGTCTTATTGTGGGCCGAACTCCAAGGAGACGACTCCAGAGGCTGAAGGCCTATATTACCATTTAACTAAAAACAGACACTTACATGACAATTCCAACATTCGGGGCAAGTCCCCACCAGTTCAAATAACCAATGCTTATAGCGAGTTAATGAAAAGGTTCCTCTCGAGCAAAGAAAATACGCATGTGACGTCAATAACCTGCATTTAATGCCCACTTGTACCAGAAAACACAGTCGCCACTCGGGCCATTACAAAATCTGAACAAATATTGACATTCAACTCTTTGCAAAGTAATACAGGTCTCGTTGACATTACACTCGTTAAAAATTTATTACAACTCGGTGCGCTTTAACATTTAGTTCCCCTATTCAATCCAATCACACCACACTCCCGAATAACTGCTTCGTGAACGACGTGTCAAAGGGTCACTAATTCAGACGTTTTAAGAAAACTATTACATTTGTCCGTGTTTTAGACAACAGGGTGTTATGAACTAAGCTTCGTCGGAATCCAACAGTAAATATCCAAAAAAACCTCCAACCAGGCATGAACTTCTCCCGCTCCTTTGCAATATTAAGGAAGCGGGATGATAATCGCGGCTAGGTGAACGGGCCTCAAGCTAAGGTGGACGGGAAAACTGACCAAAGAACTCCACTGATAGGCGTGGGAAGCCACTCACTCACAGATCAGCAAGACAGGCGATCCTTTAACCAGAAGTTTCGCGTGCCACTTAGGCCACGACTTGCGATACTTCCGCATGCCTGTGACGACTCCTTTGTAGTATCCCAACGGGAAGCTACTACAATCAGGAAGATGTGGTGGGTTCTCATCTAGGTGAAGTCATTAAAATAACAACAACATACGTCGATGGTCTATTTAACGTCGTTTACTTATACTATTATATACAACATATACTCATTGGCTGTACCAATTACTAATTACAAGTTATATACATAGAGCCCCTGGCTCATACACACGTCCATCTCAGTTCGTGACCCGACCAAGTCTGTCACTACACACTGTTACCACAAGACTCCTTTCCCTTGCAGATCACATGATTCTAGCCTCCCACATGGAGGGGATACGAGTCCATGAGTCCATAATTCCTATTATGGTTTGATCACACTACGTTTCCATCACTGACGTAGATTAATTCTTGGATTTAGTCACATGATGAGTTTCGTCGTATAGTCACTCACATGTTTGTTATT
>PNEQ01048235.1:0-13528 GCA_003012365.1 Medauroidea extradentata | reverse complement strand
ACTGTAAGACATAAATCACGGGAAAGAATTTTTGTACGTTATTGTGCCATGTACGTCTGGTGAACTATTATTAAAAGACTGAAAGTTATTAAAGAAATTGGCTCCTTTTTTTCTTCTATGTAAACTCCTTAGGTAAACTCCTCAGGCTATCCGGGCATATAAATAACAAACAAGGAAAAGTCTAATTAGATAAGTCGTCTCCGGCAGTAAGGGCATCATAACCTCCAACATCTAGATAGTAACCACAACGTAGACGTGACGTAGCAGCCCCATCACAATATATATGTTTATGTTTATGTACAGTAAGTCCTCAATTTATGTCATACCACTTAACATCGTTTCGGATGAACGTCACGAATGTTAGTGTGCCCTTTTTTAAATTAAAATAGTCACTGATTCAGAATAAAGCCATTAACCTATTATTGCACAATTTCGTTAATCGATTGTTGTGCATGAGAGGTGACATTCTTTTGTTTCAGAAAGGTTTGGTTGTAGGCTGTGGGCGGCAGGTCTGACTTAGTTTAAGTCATTTCAATTTGCATTGCTGTTTACAAGAACCTAACCCCGACATAAATCGAGGACATACTGTATATAGATCCATGAATTTACCGACTTGGTAGTGGTCAAATAGGAAAACTAATATGGTTTTCAGAGTTGAAATTTATAGGAACACATGGAAATCATTTCAGCAGTTCAGCCAGCTGAGATGCAAACTGGATGTACAGCGAAACCTCATTATAACATTAACTTTTTTGTGCACCATCTCACTCTCTATTATACATGTTAATTATCAGAATATAACACAAATAAATCAAAAAGACAGTTTTGTTGCCATTCACAGTTGTTGTTATAATGAGGTTCCATTGTAGTTATAGACTGGTTGACCATGTGATATAACGTATGTTTTAAATAAAAAAATAACAAATATGTTGTTATTGGGAAAACTATTTTTATAACAATATTATTTCAGAGAGTAAAGTTCTTGTTGCTGAATTGTACCTACTAAAGTTCGTTTTGCCTAATACAATGTCATATAATTGCAGGGATTTTTTATCTCTCAAGTTTCAACAGTGAACAATTATTTGGCCTATCTTTGCATAACTGTTATATTATAGAAGTTCTGTACTGTCCTTGACATTCCAACATTACCATTAGTAGCTCCCTTTAGTTCCTGAGACTGAACTTTAAGATTTTTCCTAATGGAATAGTAGCTAGCCCTGAGTGTGCTTTATCATATTTGGTTTGAAATTGGGCCAGGTATGCTGCCACAAGGGTACAAGTATATCCTTGATTTTTGTATTTTATCACAGAGTAGTGGTGTTGGTTGCAGCAGTGTTATGTATTCCAGTATGAATTACAGTATAACCCTGTTATAACACTTCTGAAGGGACTCGGAAATGTGTACTTGATAAAAAGGAATTCCGTATAAGAGGGTGATTTCTTGTTATAAAACAGTTTAAGGGACCAAACATAAGAAGACTTATAATCAGGAAAATGTTATACGAGGATTAATTGTAACAGAGTTACACTGTATTTCATTTATACAATGTGGAGTTTGGTATACACAAGACTCCCAATTTTACGAAGGTAGCGATTTTACGAATATATTCTCGTAAAAAAAAAAAAAAAAAGATAAGGGGGAAACATGTGTACCGTTATTGATAATTTTTTAGAGAACGAGTGAAGTTAAAAGTATATCATTTTCGGAAGTAGGTGTCGTAATTCCGCAAAATTGTGTAAGACATTTGGTATGTATAAAAAACTTTTACCTTTTTTAAGAATAACATTTGAAAAATAAGCCTTTTTTTAATGATTTAGTTAATTGTAGTAGAGTAATGCAGCGTGAAAAACTCATAAAACCATGTCTTAGATTTGTACCTTGCAGTGCTCTATAGTATGCTGCAATCTGAATATTTCTAGTTCATTTTGGTAAGCACAAGGACACGACCCCAACCTTCCAAAACACAGCCTCAGTATCAGCGAGTTGGTATGTAGCTGCAATAGGGTAGTTTTCTTTGGTTTGTTTAGTTTCATATGTGGGGATGTAAAATCCTGTAATAAAAATCGATGCATATCTTCAAACATTTCGTGCATTTTAAAGAATTAAACGTATTTTAAAATTTATTTTAAGTAAGAAAAAGAGGTACAAAAGACAAATTTTAAGGTGCGGTTAGAAGTAGGATATTCATTTTTCACATCTCACAGGTCTCTTTTTTTAGCTCTCTAGGCTTCTTGTTGGGCTGTTGTTATGTAGAAGGGGTCTTTTATATCCGTCTTCAGGAACCTTTTGAAATCTGAGCTTTTACACTTTCTTCAAGCAGACATTCAGAGACGCTTAATACAGTGGTGGAAATAGCTTTTCTATATTCCTACTGGTTCATAAGTTATGCCCTAGTGAGAGGTCCTTGAATCTTAGGGAAATTTGGGGGTAAAACGTGATTTTCGAAGCAGTTCTCTACCTGAAAACAATAGCATATTACATAATTTAAATGTTGTGTAAGGGGGCTACTTCTGCAATTTTGTTGTTGTGTGAGGAATGATGTCCCTGTTGGCGGCGACGGTTGTAACGGGACTACTGTGTTGCATGGATGATGTTGTTGGAGGTTATGATGTCATCATAGTTGATGTTACAGTTGGAGGTGACAACTTTACAAATTAGACTTTTCTTTGTTTTTTTATTTACATGCCCGGATAGCCTGAGGTGTTTACCTAAGGATTTTACGTAGAAAAAAAAAAAAAAAGAAACATCTTATTTATAAACTTTTGGTCTCTTTTAATAATAATTCACCAGACATACATGGCACAGTAACGTACAAAAATTCTTTTCAGTGACTTTATCTACTTAAGGCGTGAACATGAATAGATGACACCAGTGGCGGAATTCACCAAGTCATGAGTATTCGTCCAAGTCTATTATCGGTTGTGATCTGCCTCAGTTTGCTCCACAAAGGAAAACGACCTAAAACACGAGATACAAATATGTAACTACTTTCCCCGACGGTGTCGTAAAACCGCTATACTCACATGTGCAGCTGTTTCTTGCACCTACTTACTTGCATACTATGCTCAATAAACACAGCAAAAAAGAATATATATAATATGAAGAAATTAGTGATGGCAATGCTGCCCACCTCACTCGCGAATCCGCCCTCTAGACTTCACCACCTCTCTACCACATTTAACACGTCCTCTTCCTCCCGCCATGACGCCCCAACTAATCTAAACACTTAGCCTGCCATCTTTCCGCGACTGATTCCAAGCTCCAACATATCACATTTGCTTTGCCTGTTTGCAAACTTCGACACAAACTTAGCCGGCCATCTTTTGGTGACCGGTCACGAGCTCCGATGTATCACAACAGCCCCCTCCCGGGTGAACACTCTGACTTACTCGGCCAAGCGGCGGAGGGATACATCAGGATCCAACTTGCCTATAAAGCTGGTTACTTGACATTTACTAAGGAAGCAAAGTATGTAACATGGTTACTGATAAATTTACAGAGCGTTTTATTCAATTATACCAGCTAAATATTCATTAAGTTTACTAATTGGGGATGTGCAGCGTCATTAATCTGTCGCGGATCACCATCTTTTCTGAGTTTTGTTGCAGACAGCACTACCACCCACGTCGATTGAGAAACGCCCTGCAGAGCCCTCCTCCCCCCTCCCCCTCGCATTCCAGCATGTCCCTGTACGTGCCTCCAAGGGGGTGAACTCTGACCTGCCTGCCAGATAAATCTATCCTAACACAGGCTAGCAAGTGAACTGTGAGCAGCCTGCCAAATAAATCCCATTCCAGGAGGAGCAAGCTAAGAGGCCACTTGATATTTAAAAAATCCAAACAAGGCAAAATACAAGAAAAAGTTACTTAGAAAAGTTGCTTGAAATTAAATTAGCTTTTAAATGTGTCCAATCACGACATGAATCAAAAACAGTTGACACGTAAACTTTAATACTTTTCTCTTGCCTTAACAGTTAAATTTTGAATAAAATTTTAATGTTAATTTTTCTACTCGCATCCCCAATTAATATGTTGGATCCCGCCGTATATACATCCTTATACCTGGTTAAGTTGGCCTACTTGAAATGTTATAAGCAACAAAATAAAAAAAATTAATTAAGACAAAAAATAAAATTGAAATTACTATATGATAAGAGGCCAAGTAAGTGCTACGTGCCAGTGCACGTCACAGTTGCAATTGAATTTAATGACCTATTTAACATAGGTCACTGACTATGACGGAAATTATGTGAGAAAAGCATAAATACAAAGCTTTTAAGCGAAACAAAGCAATATAAATTACCTTCATTAATATGTACTTATAATTACATAAGACGCATAATGATACCAGTTTCCGAAGTACCAGTGACAGTTTGTGTCAGAGAGGGAGACAACTGTAGTTCACATATCTTCAGCGGATATACAAAGGTTTGTCGAACAGTATGTACGTACATGCGCTGTTGTTGAATTCACTCTAATGAAGCCTAGCGACGGCCTTTACAATACTATTCATGCTGGCTTGTTGACGTTTCACATGTCGCCAAATTAGCAAAAAACGGTAACTTCGGACCCCGAAAGAAAATTTTCCCGTCATGTGATGACATCGCCCCTTTAGTGTGTTACTAAGTATGGTGTGGAGATTATTTTGCCATCTATTCTAGGCCTCTAAACTTCTTATTTCGAAATGACCGCTTCAATGCATAATTACAGAATTTTTATAAAGTAATCATGACTCTACTAAATACCATTAAAATTTTACTGTGACACAATATGTATGTTAAGTAATAAAGAGCTGTATGAGTTGAATACATTAATTTTTAGTAGAAATGATTAATATAGGTGCGTCATTTTGGTAACATATAAGAGGATATCTTTCGTCTTCATTCAAGGCTGAAAAGGAAATCACTGAAAATATCTTTCTATAACATTCGTTAACCATATTGCAAATAAGACAATTATTTATGTGTGCTAAACCAGTGGCAATATGCATGTCATTCGGATCAGTTTAGAGTAAAATAGAGGGAGGGAGGAAGGGAACTTTTACTTCAAAATACAGTATAACTCATTTTTACCAATGACATATTCAGACAATTCTTGAAACCATTCGTTTGCAGATTTTTGAATGATATACTTAATAAAACGTATACATCTTAGACAATGAAAATACGTTTCGGAGTTACACAAATCAGAACGCCAGAGGTGTAAAGAATGTTGCACGTATTTCAAGTAGTATGCTATGGTTTGAACAGTATAGCAACTATTATAAAAAAAAAGTACTTTTGAATTATTTTGCATACATATTTCACAGTACATCAGTATACAAATTACCGTTCGTGTGATTTTTCCAACAAATATACAAATACATTAAACTAAACACAATGAAGTTTATCTAATGTTTCATTGAAATAAAAAATACTTGCACTTTTTTGAAACTGTTACATAATCACAAAAATCTATTAATTTGTGTGCATAGCTTAATTTTCTTATTCTGTTCATTTCTAACGCGAAAGAATTAATCAAACTTGCTAATTGTTCGCAAATGTTAAATCTTTATCTTTATGTACTTACTCTTTATCTGATCTCTTTAAAGTAATGACCTGACTTATGCATCTTTCATTAAAGGTATACCGTAACTACTGCCATGTCACTAATAAAATCATTTTAGAATAATAATTCATGAAATAAGCACCAGTGCATAAAAATACATGTAGACTTGTATTTTCTTTTGAATATCACTAACTTTTTTCTGCGACATTGTACATGAAAACAAAGTGTTCAGTTCAACTAAGGTTATTTCTACCACATGTCAGAAAGAAAATATGTATTCTAATGTGAGATTTTGGCACAGGGGAAATTTTTGCCACTAGTTTCGCTTCAGTCGCTAATGTGCCAGGTAAATACGAAATCATAGTAAAAGAAAATTTAAATAAGTCATTTAATTTAATTTAAAGTGAAAAGAAACTGATTTCGCATTTTAAATTATAAATTTACTCACATTTGTTGTATGTTATTGTTTGAGTTTTGGCAGTTGTTAGTAGTTTATTAAATTTTCCTGGTGAAGTGAGAAACTGCTTGTGTTACAATCTTCTCCGGGCTATAGGATTTCTGGCGCAGACGCCATGGTCAGATCATCAGTGTAATGAAATTTCTCAGAGACTCTGGTGTACGTTTACCTTTGTGTGAGAATATTGGGCCGGGAGGGGGGGGGGGGGGAGAGTGTGTGTGTGTGTGTGTGTGTGTGCATGCACGTGTGTGTATGTATGCATGCGTGACTGCAAGCTAAGTAGAAGCAATACAAAGAAAGAGGGTGGGACGCATTATCAGCACCACACATCAGCCAGCGGGCTTATTCTGCATGGCCAAAGTAATGTTGCTTCAACCGCAAACTGCCTCAGTTTCGATTTTACTGCGAAAGTGATTCTGTACTGCCAAGTTGTGTTAGAACTTGTTTACTCTGAAGCAAATATGAAGGAAAGTACTGAAGCAATTGTGTGCGGATATCGGAGGCTGCACAAAGCCTGGAATTAGTTTAAGTTGTTTAATAAGTGTTATAAATAATTACATTGGCTGAGACAGTGATATATAATAACACTGCAGTGTATGCCTTCACGAAAAAAGACCCTTAGTTTGTCAAAAGTTCCATTTAAAAGTCTTGTGTATGCAGTGAAAATACTCAGGTGGAATAACCTCATTGTTTGGCTTGGAAACAGATAATCCCTTCCTACGCCTATATGTGTTAATTTTACAGCAACGTGTGGAAAGACAACGACTACGAACTACGAGAAGATAAGCCTACATTATGTACTACAATGCAATAGGATATTGTTTGCCTTTCATGTTGTAGCATAGTCATGACAAACAAGGTTATTTTGTTAATTAAGATGAGTGCTTGAGAAAAATTCGTGCACTAAAATAATACAGGATACCTACATAAAAAGTGATAGTGGAAGGGTCTGTAGAGGTCAAAATATGAAGAAAAAATACAAATTTAGTGTGTTCATTTAACCTTATACTAACCTAACCCCACAATAAGTGAATTACTGTTTTTAATTCACCTAAAGTATGGTACCAAGCTTAGCATGGCATACACTAATAATTAGCCTGCTAAACTAATTTATGACAGTGGAAGTAAAATTATTAAATATTCAAACACACATAAACATAGTTAATTGGTTTTACATACAGTCATGTATACATTTACTATATTGTGTCCATCTAATTTAACACTACCTTAACCCCACAATAAAGGATTAAAATAACCTATAGTTAGATGGGTATACAAAGAACTCAACGGTGGCTTTTTGGATAGGTTTCATCGAAGTAACTTAATAATTTGGCATACACAAACTATAGGCCCTAACTAAATTACTATCCATTACCTTCAAATTGTCAACTTTCAACTTGTCAATAAAGCCTATGTTGATATAAACACAAACCTATACCTACATTACTTATACAAAGCAGTTCTTTCTTTTAATTATCTAAAAGGCCTACAGTACTCAAACATAACTACCGTATTTACTCGCGTAGTGTCCACCCTTGCATAGTGTCCGCACCCTTCTTTTTAAAGTTTTAAACAAATGCTGTTGTAGCAATTTGTATGCCGCAAGGATGTTGTCAATATATAATATTTCGCTTAGGTATAATTTATGGACTGATTGCTTAAATTACGGTTATATTTTTTCTGACATAAATTAATTTTTTCTTGGGCTAGGCTAAAACGATTTTCTAAAAATAATCGCTATTCAAGCAAGTATAATATTAGCATGTCTAAATGCGAAAAATGCTCTAAGTGTACCATTTTACACCTTGAAATCCCAAATTTTCCCAGGGGAGTTCTCCTGGACCCCCAGCATTATTGAGTGCTTCAGGGTTCCAAGATCTACCCTCCCAATTTCGAAATGTTCATACACCCCTGACCATTTTATTAGTTTTTTTTTAACATGTGTCATTTATTTTGTAATTGAATCGTGGTTTTGTTGTTTGTATTTCTTTAACCAAAGAAATGTTTTTGAAAATGTAAATAATATCAGCGTAAGTACAATTTTCTTCATTGTGTGCTTGTATGTTTTTGCTGTAAACTATATTTGATGTAGCTTGTGGTAGTTCGGCAAGGGGCAACAAATAAATAATTCAAAAAACGAAAGAAAGTGTTCCTTGCAATTTTAAAATCGGATAATCATTAGAGGCAGGAAAAATTCACAGATTCACTGACCTACGTACTAGCCTCAAAGAATATCTGCGTACTGAAGGCTGCTCGATAACACAGTGATGTCACAAGTTTGGGCCTGTATTTAACTGCTTCTGTATTAGTGGTTCAGCATCCTCTAGCAAGTCTCAACTAAGTCAAGAGTCAATCGCTAAAGTGACACAAACTTAAAGGTGTTCAAAACACACGCGCAGTGGTAGATACAGGACTTGTGAGGGAGAGATAATTCTGTATCCGCCAGTGCACATGCACATGGTTTACTTACAGGTATTGCTGCGAAAATCTAGATCAGAGGTGTCCAGACGTGTTGTTGAGCAGGGTGAGAAGGGAAGGAGCGATAGGAAGTGAGAGAGCGAGCGAACGCTTGTGAGGAGAGGAAGCGCTGAATCGAGGCGGGCGGCCGAGTATTTCCGATGATACCCGAATGCTTGCACTGTGTCAGCGGCCAGACTCTTCTGTATCGATCGTTCGTAGGTGTGATTTTAATGGGAAGACGTCTGTTTATTGATACAAATTTAAATTTAAGTTACTATTTGCCATTTTCCGTGTGAAACAACGTGGATGTCAGACTATGTATTCGCGAGAAGTCACTTGGTACTTTGTGTTTATTTTTCTCTCTTTTTTTTCTCCAGGACATGGGTTGGTCATATTTACCGTTTAGGGGTACCTGATTGGAATACGTCAGTCTTGTGATATAAATTTAAATTTAATGACAACTTATCTTATCCTGCGAATTGCTACGAAATTCGAGATCCCATTGGATATACTTTGCGGAAAAAATGCAATTTTTAAATTTCGTGAAGGGTTTGGGAGTAAAATTGGCCTCAATCGATTTTACGAAGTTATCGATTTTACGAAGGTATAGATTTTATGAAGGTAGCGATTTTACGAAGGTAGCGATTTTACGAATGTCATAAATGGAACCGTCAGTATTCATAAAATCGAGGGTCTAATGTAGGTAGTTCCGGATAAAAGTGAGCTCTCAAACAAGTCCTGATTTAATTTCTATTTTCAGCCAATTTCTGTCTATGTGCTGCATATAAACATAAACGTTACCATGTACTTTTATTCCAATAGACTTGTACAATGTTTACATTTGCATTACACTGCTCCATAAAATGTCATCTACAATATCTACTCAATAAATACACTGGTGTTGAATAACTGCTGTAATCAATAGTTATAGGCTATATAATACGGGTTTTTCTAGTTGATACTTCGCACACTATTGCCATTACTAGTCACGTAAGAGTGTGCAGATTATGTCAAATTTGAAATACAAAACGATCACTAACACACAACATAATAACACATACTGGCATGCACAACACTGCCACAAGTAGAACAATAATAAAGAATTTTCTTAATGTGCAAAACAGAAAAAAAATTTGCTATTTTACAGTTAAATGTAATTCCAAGTACAAAGGTTGACAACTCTAAAATGTAACAATTCACAGAATACCAATAACATCACACATTTTGGCAGTGGTATTCATAAACATTACTTTTGAGTGTGTTAAGAAACCATGTTGATTGCACAAGGAAGAAACATCTCAGCGAACAATTTCTAGTGTGAATAAAACATTTGCCATCTATAAGTCAATATTGAACTATGCGTCTACAGTGCGTAGTACTCACTGAAGCAGTGTGCAGGCAACGATAAATTTCCGACTTGCAGGTCACGTCACTTTTGGTGCTTGCTTACAAAAATTATGCAGTCAGTAGGTACAGTACCTAAATAAGATTGTAAGTGTAAGTTTTAAATACATGAAATGTAGAAAGATTGATTTTATTTGAGTACATGGAAATACATTCAGTAATTAACTGCCAACCATACAAGTAGTATGGTAACTGTTTTTAATGTCCAATTAATTACAGTAACTGCAATTTTTTTTTCCAATGTAAAATCTTTAAAAGTGCTTACTTTATCCATAGCTATAAGAGCATTATTAAAACATTTTAACTACCTGGGATATCATTTGTAACAAATAAAGAAATAATTGTGATAGAAATTGTGCTTTTTTTAACATGTTGTCTCTTCCACAGGGATAATCCTAGTTAAGTGCAGGGTTCACTTTTGCTCTCGCATTGTTCTTGTCGTCAGTCAACTAGCTCTCCCATCCTTAACCACCAATTGCTATTTCTGTACCTCCCTCTTCCTCGCTAGCTCCAAGTATAAGGTTTATTTAATGTGAAGCAGCCTTGCATTCAGAGACTGTTCTTGACACACAGTTCTCAATGAAGTGTTCTTCAGATTTCTTGATAGCAGTTTTCTCTGTCTGTTCCCAATAGCCCGTCGGATCATTAGTACATTAACTGGATCACTACTACAATATCTTAGTCATTATTCACCTTGAATTTTGGTATCAGTATGAAACTTAAGGCTTTGTTACAGAGTTTTGCAATGATTTCGAAAATATTTTTTTATTGCTACCTAATACTTATATCAAAATTTCGCTGCACTGTTTTGACACTTATATGTTATAATTTGTAGCTGAATATTTTTGTAGAATTACCGTATACTGAACGGTTTTTTAGATTTCATTACCCAAAGTACCACGTTTTTCGTCGTGAAAATAAGCAAAAATTAAGGAAATTATTATTATTATTTTTTTTTTTTTTTGCTGGCGAATGGTACATTATTTTAAAAAACGCGTACACAGTATTGTGCATCGTGTGATTGCACATTGACTCAAATTTTTTCAAACCTTTTGGTTAAAAAATATTTGAGTTATTGGCACCAGTCTGAAAAAAATTCGGGAACAAGCCCTTAATGTTATGTTGTGTGGGAGTTTCAATAACTTACAATCTGCATAACCTTAGTTGTAGTTGTATGCATGGTTAGTATGATTACATATATAGTTGCCACTGTACCCACGGTTCTTCTGTGTGTCCCAAATGGGACAGTTGAGAGACTCAGAAGCTAGGTTGCTCTTTAGTTTTATTTTCTGACATTAGCTCAGTATTAGCTCTGGCCTATTTCGTGTACTAGTAGTTCAGATATGACTGCAACCAGACCTTTGTATATCATTTATTTGGTTTCTGATACAACTAACATCATTTGTCTCTCCGAACTATGCATTCATTCTCTTCCAGTCTCTGTGAGTACACTCAGTATGCCGTGGAATGAGAATTATCATACGCTCCTCTCTTAGCTCATTTTCACCTGAATCTAGGACCACTTCACCATTACACTTGGCTTTGGTATTTTAATCAAACCTAGTCATTAAACATGCACAGTACCAAAGTTCAACAACCAGTTACAAAAATTTTCTAGAAACATCAGTACTAATTTATTCACCAAGAAGAGCACACTGCTATTACTGCACATTACGCTCAAGTAGATCTGTCAGTAGCTCTGTAAATTCCAGCACCAAACTATATCTACTGGCTCAACAGAAGTGACAGTGATTGCACTGCACAGGCAAAATTTACTTAAGGGGAGAAATGAGAAAGGACATTGGTAGAACGAGCCAGGTAGCCATATTCTAAAAACCTTGATTCAAATTCCTAGAATAGCTGAGGCTTCTTTAAGTATGTGCATGTAATGTAGTCTTCATGAGAGCCTAACTTGGACAGTTAGGAACAGGATTTTAAACAAAATTTTAATGTAAATAATTTTGTCTTGTTTTTGTCTCATGTCCACCACAAAAGAGACTAAATTAGTTTTTCTGATTTAAAAGAGAGAGAGAGAAAATTAAAAAAAACAGTTTATCATGGATAAAATGTCAAAAGTAGCTTCATATATGCATGTAGTTCATAAAATAAGTAGTGTATTTTATAATCTTCAGCATGATTCTGTAATGTAATCAATATAATTGTTTAGTAGTGAGTCATTACAGATGTTTGTTACTGTGCTGTTAAAGCTTGTGTGATTAATGGAGGTCTGTGTTGCCTAGTGATGAAGCAGATACAAGCAGCTGCTCTGAGAGTGTGAAACATGAGGGGGACTTTATGGGGAGTGCAGAGTACGACTGCTGCCTTCCACTTCGCGTACCTCCACCATCTCCTGTCCTTCCAAGAAGAGAGCACAGCAAGGCTACCAAAAAGGTAAGGCGCCTGTGAAAGTTATTGCTGTTTGTGCAGTTTGCTGCAATCGATAGCCTAAAACTAGGCTTGTCAGATAAATGTGAGATGCGTACTTCCATATAAAAATTATCAACTTATTCATCTTTTAAATGTGTAGTCATCTGTGTTAATTTTACTTAAGTTGTAGAGTTGTCCATATGCAATGTAAAATTATGCATCAAATGTGTACAACAAAACGACTTATTGAAAACATAGTGTGTTAATAAGTGTAATAACAGTAAATGAGTATAACTCTTTTATGTTGAAGTTATCTGTAGGAAATAATTAAATTATAGTAATTTTTGAAGCTATCATATTTTTCTCAGAACATGTAAATGAAACTGAAACAGAAGTAATATAAGCATGAATGTTTGCTAGCACACTTCAGAATATGTTACCATACAACTGCTGGAGTCAGCTGCATACACTTCTTATTGGGCAGTAAACATCATACCGTAACTGATTTTAAGATTCTGAGTGGCCAAAAGTATGCCATTTAGTAATAGCAAACTGGGAGTTCGGGGAAGTACATAGAAGGGGGGCTTGTAAGATTAGTGAGCTTTACATCTCGTCGACAGTGAGGTCATTAGAGATGGTTACATGAACAAGGAGAAATGTCGGCTCTGACCTATAAGGAGCCATCCCACCACTCGCCTAGACCAATTGTGGGAAACCATGGATAACTGAAATCAGGACAGATAGTTTATATGTTTCATTATAGTCTGCTTTCTCTGGTATATTTTACATTTTTTTTTTTTAAATTTTTATCAGTCTATAGACTGGAAACGGTGTATCGGTATATTGAGAGTACATTCACTTAGCAAAGCCTACCTGTTTATTTCTTGTAAAATATCCTAGTCATCTTCATAGCAAAGGGCAACTGCCAGGACAGTTTTCAGTTTTTTTTTTTTTTTCCACACTCAAATACTGTAAAGGGCACTGGAACTCACCAGCATACCTTATGTTTAGGACATTAAGTTTTAGTGGTAATTATCCTTTCCTTCATATTACAGTGTAATAGTAGGCATAATTGTGTAATTTGACTATGTTTTGTGAGTGGTTTGAGGGCCAAGGACATGGACAGAGATAGGTGCTACCTGTAGCTGCAGTGTGGAAATTGAGCCATTGGTTTTTTCTTATGGATTGCTGGAAGGCAGTCAGTTAGATGTGGTATTTTGTCAGATTGTTTAGTATCAAATTCATTGGGAGAGAATTTCAAGTAACTTTTATGTTATGGCAATTGGTCGAATA
>PNEQ01048234.1:0-13529 GCA_003012365.1 Medauroidea extradentata | reverse complement strand
AAAATGCAACTGATTTCCAAGAAGAAATTATGTCATCAAGCGACATTCACAAAGTTGCAACTGCAAGATGCAAAGCGAGCCACTAGACTTCACAACTTGAAGAGTGTTGCATCAACTTCCACCCAAAGTTCTTCCATTGACGCAGCTAACACAGATGAGGCAGTTGATGATGAGAATCTGTAGTTGGTAAGTGTATTACTGTATATGTTTTATTCGTAATATGTTGAATTATTCAGTTTTTCACTTAAAAAATTGTTATAAAACAATATTTAAGATTTAAAAATTTATATTAGGAAAACTGCTGAAATAGCACCATTTTGCACCTTTTAATCCAAAATTTTCCGGAGGAGGGCCCCCGGACCCCCCACTTTAATACCGCGGAACGGTGAAAAGTCATATGTTGCCCCCTTCCCCCAAACTCACATTTCCTAACCATTACTAATTACTCTTTCTGAAAGTTGGCATCTCTGCTTATAGAGTACGTATCATGGATCTTGATAATTACACACTCTCTCCTTACTCAAGGAAGCCAACTTGTTGCTTGAAACGTCACGAATTGCGCTCTAGCGCATTGTCTCTCATCCTCTTATGCATAACTATCAAGCTCCATGATACTCTGTTGTATATTAAAATTTAATATGTAACTAAACATAACGCTGTTTAATAAAGTACACTACATAAAATTTCTTTCTTTAAATTTGTTGCAATTAAAAAAAATACATATAAAATTTATTCATCAAAATTTTATAAATTGTACGTTTTCCAATTAAATTTTATACATCATCTTCTGATGCTGCTTGCAACCTGTGATTGGGTCAGCTTGGTGAAACACATCCATCGTCCTTTGTCCTCCCAACATTCTTAATTTTTTACTGTTGCCCAGTCAGCTCCTCTTCTTAACACTTCCATCTTCACCTGTTCCTTTCATCTCATCTTTGGTATTTCCTTGAATATTCTTCCAATGTACCTCAGTTTCAGCATTATCCGTGGCATCCTCTCACTGA
The DNA here is from genome assembly GCA_003012365.1 of Medauroidea extradentata. Taxonomy (NCBI): domain Eukaryota; kingdom Metazoa; phylum Arthropoda; class Insecta; order Phasmatodea; family Phasmatidae; genus Medauroidea; species Medauroidea extradentata. Next base: position 12,525 of record PNEQ01048234.1, on the reverse strand, counting down.
TAATTCTCTTTATGTATGATGTAATAAAAATACAAAAAGTTAGCAAAGTTTCTTTTATGTCTGTATTCTTGAAATGTCACATATAACATATTTTGTTCAAAAGCGTCTATTTACTTTCTTTCTCAATGGATCAACAATCAATATTATAACAGTATATAAATGTGTATAACGCACCCTCGTGTACAGCGCAGGGTTCTGTTGTACTACTGTATTATGCAATTATTTAATGTTGTGCATATGATTACAACTGAAAAAAAAATATACTATGTAAAAATAATTTAAACAGAAAAGTGAAACTGTATGAAATTGTAATTTTTATAGTTACGTGGTTGCACTTTGTGACTCTTAATAAGAATACAGTGTAAGAAATGTCCACCAGTAATTATTAAAGGTGTGCGAGGGCTGGGAGCAATAAGAACAACGCTGGCATGTTCGTAGAGTACAATTTAGTAGCAAGCTACGTATACTGCTCGTCAGTGATTCACATGAACACAAATTTAAATATGCACCATGTATTTTCATTGGTCGCTTCTACACAGCAACATCCAATAAACACTTCCATCATAGTTATTTGTATCCATTAATTACATATTGATACACAGCAGTCTCAAAGAAGCCAGTTTTGCAATGATAGAGTGCTTTTCAAAACAGAATTTCCTGCATGTGCGCAGTTTTTAAATTACCATTTGATCACTGTCCAGATTGTTTATTCTCTTTGGATATAAAAATGTTTAGAAGTTTTAATAGTTTCACCAAAGATCCTTCCTTCAAACATGCAACACACTTCAAGCACCAAGTAGACGACAGCCATAAACATGAATCACGAACAGCACATACGGACTACATACAAACTGTTAAGACCTCACTTAACATCATTTTCAGCGTCACCCATAGAAACAAGCATCATATAATCCCAAATTAGCAGCTTTTTGTTTGTAAATATTGCTTATACTCTGTTCTATCATGTTTTTACTAAATGAGTAATCAGCAAATATTTTTCATAATAATTTTTTTTCATTGATTAAAATATTGGCAGTGCTCATTGAAACAGTGGTAGATGCAAATTCTAACTGGGTTGAACAAATCAGTGATTGAGGTTAAGTAAATTAAAGTCAAAATGCTAATAAATTATGTAAACAGGGAATGTAATGAAAACTTCTAGAACTGAACTAAAAATCTTCTTTTAAAATTCTTTGTGATGTAAACTTTTTAAGGAAAAAAAAGAAACTAACATTATTTTAGTAACATTTGTAAGCAGTGAAATCTAGCATTTATGTTTTGTAGAACATAGGTAAGGGAGAGAAATAAAATTTCTTTTGTCAAAGTTTAATAAAACATCTTGTTATTGCACACAACCATTCAAAGACAAGGGCACTTGGACAATTTTTACATCAGTTGAATGAAATTACACTGAACACATACCGGCATACTTTTACTAATACACCATAAAAACTTAACAAAATTTAAATAGATAATATAATTTTTACATCAACAATACATATATCTCAACAAAACATATAGAGTAATATGTATATAAAAAAAAAATTCAAAATTTACTTTGGATATGTAAAGAGATTATGTGATTTCAGATCCCATGTAAACACCAAACCAGAGAAACAAAAATTTATTTGGTTGTAGATTTCAAGTCAAATTTGGGATGCTGTACGATCAACACAAGCCGTTTATGTTGAGGATAGTTAGATAGTTTTCTCCTCCATTAGGTATGTGTACCACTTTTTAAAAACTGCAAATATTCTTGAATTAGTTACATATTACGAAGGGTTAATCACAGAAACAAACGTGATTATTTTTAAAATATATTTTAGGTTAATAAAACCTTAAGAGAAGTCTTAGCATGATTTTCTCTTGTTATCCCTGGGAGAAATAAAATAAAAGGGGGAAAATTATATTGAGGTAAGAATAGTGAAGAGTTTTGTTGCAATGTATTTGAAGCAGTTTATTTTCGGTGTCACATTACCGTGTTTTACCGCATAATCGTCACATATTTTTTGCCAAATTGGATGCATAAAACCGAAGGTGCGACTATTATTCGAGAACAATTCCCGTGGTACAAAAGAATTTTTTAAACCAAAATTTTTCGTCACTAACCCTATTTATATAAGTAACTCAATATTTTAGGCAGAACTATTGACGGATGAACTCTGAAACAATGACTAAATTTCCATAACTTACTAGATATTGGAGGTTAGGTTAGTTTCGTTCATAATTAAATACGCACATTTGCTGGGAAAACATTTCGTGGTTAGCAGTATTTACCGGTAAATAAACACTTTTGGTTATTAGAAAACCGATCAATTTTCGTTTTCTAAGTTCCGTTTCTCTTGAAGTTTTTGTTTTCGTCTTCTGCGAGTCCACTACCGCGTATTACCATTGCAGTGTGTACAGTTTATAAACTTTGTTTTTATTTTGCGTTGTCATATATATACTATGTTCAGTTGGAAAGTCCACGCGCAAGACAAACGCAAGATAGCGGACTGTTGAACTAGTAACACTATGTTCCACTTTCATTCCAGCGGAATATTTTGGTACTAACTATAATCAATTCTTGCAGCAACCATTTTTTTCTAATAGTTTCGTATTTCGTACTTGAGCGTAGTTAAGATCTCTGATGCACAAACGTAAACAGAACATTGCGGTGCGACGATTATGCAATGAAAGTATTTTTACAGTTTCTATAGTCTCGAAAATTAGATGTGACGATTACGATTATGTGATAAAACACGGTATGTATCTTCAACACATTCATATAGGCATGGCCACCCTCTTAATATTGCAATCAAGAATAACACAGTATTTATGCATGGAGCAATAAACTAGCCAGCATTGCTTTCTCAGCATTTCTTTTCTGTGGCTTTAAATAATAAGACTAATTTTGTTTTTGGAAAGTACAGCACTTCATAAACAAAAGTTTCGATTGTCAGGCGTTCCTCCCACCGACTTAGGTCTTAATTAGGTATTCCCTTCATTGTTATTATTATTATTTTGTTTATTTCTTATGTAAAATTTATTGAATTTGCTACTACAGTAGAAACCCATCATAGCGAACACGGAAATAGCGAGTGCACTGTTATAGCGAAATGTAACAAGTATAGTGAAATGTAATGTTAAATTGAAGACTGTTCTATTAGAAGAATGTGAAAACCAATGCACTGTGATTCGTGATTGCGAACAGTAGAGATTTTTTTTACTTTTAGTTATCAGAAGTTTATGCAGCAGTGGTACTTGTTTAAGATGAATATTTACATTTTTGAATTTTTTAATAAAATATCTGCAACTACATTGTAAATATTTGCAATTAAATAGTAAATATTTGAATATTCACACAACCAACAGCACTGGGTTACCCAACCCCAAATCCAGGCAAACATCAACCACTTAAGTTGATGTTTCCCTACAAAGTACTAAACTACATGAACACTTGCAACTCATTAAATTGCACCAAACTGTCAAAAACATTGCACAGAGCCATCCACAGACCTTTATAATTAGTTCTTTACAAAATACATTACAGTATGTAGAAATCTTGTAAAATATATCTAAATATAATTCTATTTATTTAAAAAATGTATGCAGTACATACAAAAAGTATGTACAACCTTAAAAAACAGCAATTTAGCAGCTGTAATTCACAAATACACTATGAATATTTTGTCATAAAAGATACCAAATCGGTTTGTAAATACAATAACATAGCCCTGTATTAGATACATACTATAAAAATCCTTAGTCTAATCTTCCAGTACCTTGCTTTTTCATTTGTTTTGTTTTAGCTGCAGAACACATTACTTTAGGAACTGTTAATTCACAGAAGTAGTTGAATGAAACACACTTCACTATGTTCGGCTTGTTAAGACTTATATTACTATTACTTAAAAGAAGTCACTGCCGCATGCTTTAATACCTGCTGAAGGAACACAGTACTTACAAGAGAATTTTGTGTGTGCATAATTACACCTTCATGCACTAAGCACCAAATTTGCACACATTTTTATGTACTGTACATGTACGGGTCTAAAGTATTAAAAAAATCTTTTACAATGTTTATCATCAGAAGAGCATTTAAAAAACAAAGTTATGAAAACTACACCTAATAGCAACCACACTTTTTTGTATGCAGGAAAATTGTGACAAAAGTAATAAGCTGGTACAGTTTGTAATCACTCAGTCTGATAACACTAAAACATATATTATCAGTATCCAGAAAACATATGGCACAACAACAGTGTAGACAGAAGGTGGAGGAAAAAACAAAGGTACAGCATAAACTACAAGAACACTTGTACCAATACACATGCAAATAATTTTTCTCGCAAGTCTTTAGACAGCACGAACCCAACAAGTCATCGAGACAAAATATGCAAAGTCGATGACAAGTGGAAGTCATAAAAGTCAATAAGACAGTCGAGTTGACAAACAGGACAAAACCTGCAACTGGAAATCATTATAGTTCATTCACATTGTAACATACAGGAAGTGAAGATGTTTTGGTCAGCTCTCAAAAGCGACGTTTGCAAACCGGGTGAGGGGTGATACACTGCCATCACTGCATATAATTAAACATTGACAATAGTTACCTTAATCGCTGTATGGTTGGCAGCAAATTGTCTAATAAACGTAGTTCCATGTATTTCCCTTCTTAACTGCAACAATACTGAAACAAAATCAACTGAATTCCCCTTAAACTCTTTTATCAAACTTTATAGGTTGGTTCCTCTTGACTGCACAATTTATTTTACGCGCACAAACATCAAGTAACGTATTCAGAAAGGTTGCGACATTTCCCATTGTTAGCCATTGCGCACGGAAAGTTACGAATTGGTTGAAAATATAAATTTAGCATGCCTTTTCTGGGTGCTCACTTTATCCCTTTATCCCAAACTGCCTATAAATAGTAAGTGTTTATTTGAATTACTCTCAGTTACAGTAAATGACCACGGAATAATGACAATGTGCTACCATTCCCGTCTCCCCGACCAACTGGATCTTCCACCCATGCAACTACACACAATACTTTTCACAGAACCACATTAACTTAAAACACAAATGTCTACATTTTAGCTTAATATTTATATCACACAACAAAACATTGCTTAGCAATAAAGTAACTGCAGCATAGGAATGACAAGATTCCAAATACAATATTTCACACAACATAAATGCAAGAAGCAAAAGAAAACTATGTTAATCAAAGAGCTGGACTGACGCACCACGCAATTGCAGTTATGATTCAAACAGATTTAGAGAAAAAAAAAATATTATATATAAAAATGGTTTTCACATTTACAGGTCAGTTAAAAGTACTTTCTATTTCAGTATAATTACTTTTTTGGTGTAGAATTAATTTAAAAAGTTTAGAACAAAATATTCTGCATGACTTGCCACAAATACTGACTCTTAAAACTTCATAAAACTTTTAAAATTCCACCACTTTGTACTTTTGAAGAAAAAGTACATAATTTTCCTGCGAGCAATTATAAAAATGGTAGTATCAGCATTGACGGTCAAGCATTCGGTACTTCATACAATGTACGAAGCTGTGCTTCAGGCTTTTTCAATACATGAAACATGATGTAATCTGTGTATTGCCAACTGTAGCAGAAATTCTAATAATGCAAGATGGGCAGTACCATTCTCCCTTAACAAGTGATACAAACAAAAATTATCAGGGGCAAAAAATAGTGTTCATAATGAACAGTATACACAGACTCTTAAAAATATTTTATGGAAGTATTGGTGGTTCGCAATAAAGTGAGCAGTTTTGAAGATCAAGTAGTCAAAAATTATAACTAAATTAATTATTGTGTTGACCTTCAATGTTAACTTTTGAGTACGGTACAATGTACACTTTATTACTTACATTACTTTGCCTATATTAAAAAGTGGCTAGAAAGTATACATTGTCTGAATGAAAAATTGTAACTATGGTTTCAGAAATGCTCGTTTAACCCTGAACCACCTATATTGTAATGTTCAATTATATATTTATTTTTTTTAAATGCTCATTTTAGTGTACACCTCAATTGAACTACTGGAACTTCTACTGCTATTTATTTTGATACACTGAATATTCGTACAACTTTAAACATTACCAGAAACTGTATCAGAACATTGTAGGTACACATGTGTTGCCAGCACTGCTTTGGTGGGACACGGCGTTCAGCCAGCCTGGAGTTAGTGTTCTGCCCCAAGCTGCTAATGATGGCTGCAAAGCTCCTGACGACGATGCAGCAGGAGCCTATTCGGGGAACTTCTCCAGCAGATAGTGGTAGACGTAGTCGTAGACTACAAGCATGATGGCCCCGCCGGGGCCAAGCCGCATCACCTTGGGCACCAGCCCCTTGTACAGTGCCCGCCACCTGCGCAACATGCACAGACCATAAATGAAACTGGCTCTATCATGTTAAAAGAGCTTAGTACTTAATTGCATGAATGACGTTTCAGGAACTGGAATCTGTTCCCGTCATCAGATAGACACACAGGGTTCAGGAACGCGAGTGCAACTGATGAGGAGACTGGAAAACCATGGGTTTATATAGGGTAAACCCATTTATCCTGCTCAGTCCATTGTAACCTTCAGTAAAGTTGATATAAACTTTCTGGCCAGATTTATGCTTTTATTTGTAGAAGGTGGAGTGATCATGTCCGATTAATAATCATTAAGTACTCGCCCGTCCCCGTTACATTTATGGTGTCGTGACCAGGATTGTTGGAAAGACGATATAGGCTTCTACGCCGCCTACGCATTACATTTCTGGTGCAGTGACCAGGATCGGCGCGAAGGTGAGTAGTGCCGGGACTTAGGGAAGAGGCAACGTCAACAAAAGTGGAAGCAGCGCAGCAGCAACAACAGTGGAAGCAGCGCAGCAGCAGCAACATTCCAGCGGCAGAGTATTAACAACAGCAGCAGCAGAGACCATTGTATTATAATGTGATACACGTCGGGAGACGGTGTGACAGGTACCCGTCAATTGCAGTGTGTGAAGGTATATGTCCCACATTGTTGTTTTGTCTCCAAATTATTTATCCTGCGTTCAGTGAAGATGTTTTCAAATTAAAAAAAAAAAAAAGAAGCATGTTTTATTCTGACTGCAACGTGTTTATTAAATTTACTGGCAATTAGTGTGTTTGGTTTTTCGCTATGAAGAGGAAGAGACAATTTTTTTTAAGGTTGGCCTAGGCGTATAGCTAGTTTTTATTATTTTAGACTTGTTTTTTTAAACTGTGGTCATGGATTTAGCGTTGATAATTAAAGGCCTATTTGAGGAACCACTAAGACTAGTTTGTGCTGTTAAAGGGTTAAGTACAAAGGTTGTAGCTTTTGAAGGTAAACTAGATAGACACATTACACAAAAGAAATAAAGAGTGAAGTTGTACAATTAAAAGAACAGGTACAGTAGTTGACTTTATTGAAGTTATTAAAGATTCATCTACAGTAGAAGACTTAGGCCTAAGGGTAGAGGCGGAGATAGAAGTGTAGAACGTTGAGGAGGGTAAATTTCTGTTTGATGTCATTGATGTTGAGAATTCAAGTGTTCCTGAAATTGTTGAAACTTTAAATACTGTTGGTGAGGCCAACCATGTGGATGAGTGTGACTGTGTATTGTTGAGTGAAGGTCTTGCTAAACCTAAATGTAATCACAGTATATTTTGCACATGGGAAGTGCGAGTGGCATGGGAGTTGGAAAGGGCTTTTTGTTGGACAGCTGGACGAACACTTGTCAAGCCAGTGTTCAGTAAGGTATGAGAACAGAGGGGGGGGGGGTGCAAGTATGGCACAGAGGTGCAGTGGAGTTCAAGGGTGTAGATGAGCAGGAAGTGAAAGTGATTGTTGGCGAGGAGATGAGGGGAAGGTGGAGATGTTCTATGTGGTCAGAGACACCAGTCAATGGGGGTTGCAGGAATGGTGTAGGGGTAAGGTGAAGATTAAAAGGTAACATCAAGACTCAGAGATTTTCAAAATTCAAGGGTTTTTTTTGTGTGTGCGAGGGTAAATATGTGTCATTTAGTGTATTGGAGTACTTGTGTATTTTGATGTGTATTTTTTTTTCTCATAATGAGTAATAGGAAACTTACCTGGCTGTCGAGGAACAGTTACTGCACACATGCCACAACTTACTGACATTTATACTACCTTCTAATATCACAGTTTTCAATACAACACACACACACTTGGTCAAGTATTTTATTTTTGCTAAGATCTAAAAGTTTTGTTCCAACTTGTCTTGTTTTGGTCACTCTGCGGTTGTGGTTGACCAGCAGGGCCACGACAGAGTTGTAAGATTATCTTGCTAACACACAGTAATATTTGGAACTTTTTTAAAATTACACTGAGTACATTATGTTGTGAGTTATTATTTTGAATGTTGATTATTTGAGTAAAAGCTTTTCAGTAATTAAAGTATATTTGGGTTTTGAACATTTTAAGATACAGTAAACCCTCGTTTTATCAGACCTCCATTCAGCGGACTTCGTATTTAACGGACAAAATCTGACAATACAAAATTATTCCACCGTCAGGTCTACTTGTCACATGCAGCCCAAGATCTACCTGATTATTGTGCTTTGGTGAGTGACATCAGGCACGCGCACAGATAGCCGCGTAAGATGGTAAGCAGAGCTAGTCGTTCATCTATATTTTGACATGTCTGGACAAGAACAACTGTCGTGTCTACTTGAATTTTTTACGCAGTTGATATACGTGCGCGATAAAGATTATGCATTTTTTGTTTTATAATAAAATGTTATCTGCAACAGGACAGAAAAGAAATAGAGTAACTTTGACATCAAGTAAAAATTTTTAACTAATATAAAAGTTAAGAGGCTGGTGTTTCGGTAGCAAAGTTGTGTGATGATTATGGCGTCAAGAAACAAACTGAGTCGGACATTCCTAAAGCAAAAAACTTGTTAAAGAGTTATGTGTTAAAATATGATGTTGAACAAAAAAAAATTGGCACTGTTGGACCCAGGAAACACGTGAAACTTGCTACCGCATCTTCACATGATGAGGCAGTGTATGTTCAACAACGCTCGTGTGGTGTAAATGTACGATGTGTAGAGAGAATCTATAGACCTCTTTCGAATGACAACCAACTGCTCACCAATGCTTTCTCAATGGGGATAGCAGTTGGTTGTCATTCGAAAGAGGTCTATACATTCGGCCTTAAATCTTCTGCGGAGAAACTAGCGGAACACATGCCTTTCTTACGCTCAGCATTTCCTTCCCTTGCCCTTCAGAAATTTTCAAGTATGGCGGCTAGATTATTATCTCACAGACGCGGTATACGATACAGTAAGTCCTCGATTAATGGACATTTGTTTAACGGACATATCATTTCGTTTCCTTTAATTCGAACTACGGACACAAAACTTGCTTTAACGGACATTTCAGAGTTGCTAATTTTTTATGAAGCAGGAACCATACTTCCAAACAGCCTGTAGTACAGGCTGCGATGTGTAAGGACACATGATGCGCTACATTCTTCCGTACATCTGGCAACAGTGCTTGCCCCTCTCTCTCATGACCATTCCGAGCAGGTGGCCTGAGGGATGTAACATGGGGTTGGGCGCGCGGGTATCAGTTGTCAACATGTGTGGTGCTACTGAAAACCGAGAATCTTTTTTTTTTTTTTCCTTGAGAAGGAAACCCTAACTCCAAGCGGCTTTGTGACTGACTAGTTACCCCTTAACCCTGACTCTACATACGTACACAGTTCCAGACGGGAGTTATGCGCGGTAGTTTTAAAGTTCATAGTTGTGTAATATTGTTTGTTTCAGCTGACAAGGAGCACGTGTCTGGCAGTGAAGATGACAGTCATTAATTTACCTTTTACGGCAGAAACTTGAATTTTATTATTATTTTATCGTAGCAGTTAGAATTTTTTTTGCATAAATGCATTTCTTAAGATTTAAAACTCCAGTGCTTCAGCATATTTGCCAATTTATGAGTGTGCGGTACTATTGTGACGGAATAGTTTGCATCATCATTCGTAATTGTTTGTGTAATCCTTATGGAAGAAAACATTCTCAATAAGATCATATTGAATTGCACTGGCAACCTCGCATACATGGCCCGAAACACGCACGTTTGAAACAAAAACAAAAAAAAAAAAAGGTATAGTTGAGATTTAAATTGTCAAGTTCGTAAATGTTGCATGTTATTTTGTAGGCTAGAACAAAAATATGTTTGTGTAAAAGGCTTCTTTTTTTTTCTAAATAAAACTGCCGAATGTAACTTTAAAAAAGTGAAACGATCGTGCCTGTGTCTTACAGTAATAGTCGGGTGTGGCGTGACATTGCTGATAAAAATGGTTTTAAATGTTTTTAAATCCTTTCGTGTTGTCCGTCTACAAACACAACGAAACGTAAAAATAAACATAGGTTGTAGGCGAAAATGTTTTTAAATTTAAGTTAATATATGTAGTAGTACTAGTACTGAAGGCCTACTACACATTGAGAATAAAGTAAAGGCATCTCCGAAACGGTAAGAGATACGGGAAAATTTGTAGAGACGATTTTTGTTCATTATTTTGTTGCGAAAAATTTTTGTCCCATAAAAATTCATCTGGCTGTGCACTGTTTTTGAGATATAACGCAAAATGCGTGCATTTTTGCAATGTTATAGAACCTACATTTTTTTAAAATGTTGTTGCCTGCGAAAAATAAATCTGATTTAATTAATGGACATTTTGTATAACTGACATTTTCCGAGAACGTAACCCGTCCGTTAATCGAGGACTTACTGTACTGCGTCGCGATGCAAACAGTGGTAGTTTAGATGGGATTTTTTTTTTTGTTATATATTTAGTAAATAAACACTTAACTGTGAAATACAAAACAGTAGCTTAAGTTCATGTGTCACATGTTACCACATAACGTAACATGAAACAAAGCTGATAACAATCCGCCTCTTGTCCCTCTCCTTCTACTCTTCCCTCGCCCACCTCCCTTGGTTATCTCAATGAGCGGACAAAGGCACGTGCTTATCTTTCTACTCGTGCCAGTCAGCAAAAACCTTCCCACTAGCCCACTTCTAGTGATTTGACCACAACAAACACGTTGCATTACTACGCTATCACACTGCTATAAATCTATCGTCTTGTTGTCTATTTTCGTGTGCCGATTTTGGTACTTCGCGATTTACCAGACATCTGATTTACCGGACCACACCTCCCCCAAATAGTCCGGTAAAACGAGAGTTTACTGTATTTGGTATAGAATTTGTAGTAACTGCCTACATTTTTGACAGTTGTGAAGGCTATCATGTGTGCCAATTACTGTAAGAAATTACTTTTAATTTTGATAAAATGCACAGTTTGAGAGCCAGCTAAATGTGACTGTGCAGAAGTCCTTGTGGCAGAGGAAAACACTGCTTATTTCATGGAAACAGCTGTAAAAATAAATGACAACAGAACTGTCAGAAAGTGAAATTCTTTAAAGAGACAGACTATACCTGGCTTAGGTCACCTCTGGATTCCGTGGCCGTGATTTTGGCTCAGTAATTCAAGTAATTATGGTAGTTGAACAGGATGTCTCGTCGTCGTCCAATGGACATACCTGAGAGTATGGTTTGTATTTTGTTGTGTGTATGCCACTCCGTCATTGCTCTAAAGGGTGTGCTTGTATCAGGAGTTTTGTTTTCTACAGGGTGTCTCGTCGTTGATCCTAAGGGTACGCCTGATTGTAATACTATTTCTTCTGTTGTTATGCCATTCCGCCATTGTTACAAAGGGCGTACTTAATTTTATTGAAATGATGAGAGTTTGTAGGTGACAATGCATACATAGTATTGAGGTGATCTAATCCAGATTGTAATGAGACTTTCTTGTGAGTCTTGAGTAGAAATAACGTTAAAAGTTTGTAATGTAAGTAGTGTTTTTCTGAAGGCTAATATAAAGCAGTAATATATTTGTGATAAAGAAAATAAGTCTGTGTTTCTTTTTGTCTTTCCTGTGTACTCAGTGTCTTGACTACACGTAAACATAATGCTATTTTTTTTTTCTTGAGCTGTGGTCATGTGTGTATTGCTATTTCCTCACAGTGCAGTGTTTAAAGGAGAAAAAAGGGAAACTGGGGATGTGCACCCAGTCATTTCATGTACTAACTTGAATGTGGGAATTAATGGAAATTCATTGTTTTGCTGTTCTATGTTAATTAAGGAGTTTGGATATGGCTTTTGTTGAATAGGTAACAGCTACTCTCTTTTTAAAACACACTTGAACACTTTTAACACGTAATTATTTTTGTTTTGCAGATGTGTTTGTATTTGGATTTTGTTTTACATATTTGTTGTGTTTGCTGGCAGGGCCACAATTGAGGCGATTAGAATCAAAGGGGTGTAAGTGACGAAATATATAAAAATGGGATAAGTGCATTACAGTACACCTAAAGCATGAAACTGTTTGGTGGCAAAGAGATATAAGTGTGGTCGTTGATTTGTGCTGCTATCGAGCGGACATTTTTAGAACTTACTAACAAAATTGTTATTATCTTTGGTGGTAAAGGGAT
>PNEQ01048233.1:0-13529 GCA_003012365.1 Medauroidea extradentata | reverse complement strand
TTTATATCACTGCTAGGGTCAAAAAACACGGTGGTTTGAATGCATGAGGTCAAAGAGGGGTACCCAGGGTGTTAATAAAAAAATATATAAGTGTATGGTTTATAGCCCTTTTTGAGTTACAAGGTGTTAAAAATGCCTTTTTTAAGCTTCTAAAACCCAAAATTTAAGCCCTTGTGATAAAAGTTTAGTATGTAAGAAAATTGTGTTTATAGTAATCACAAGAAAGCGTGAACCCTTATCTGCAAGTTGGTAGAAACGGAAATTACATTAACTTTAATGGGAAATTAAATATTGATTATTTTGTAGATGGCTGCAACAGCTTATTTTGCTGCGCGGGCCACCGCATAAAAGGGCCTATATCCAATACGGTGAGAGATAAAATTGTAATGAAAATGGTTTTCGCCTATTGGAACATGATAGTAACCGTAGTTAAATAAATACAAAGTAGTCGAGCAACCTCCATTTGCTGATTTCACATGGAATGACCCGCTGACGTAACGATAATAATTTAATACTACAGTACGTGCCAGTTGAGAAGATACCAACAATTTTTATTTTTATATTTAGATGTTTGTAGTGAGCCTCAAGCCAACGAGAGATACACGTAAGACGTTACTTACAGGCCATTCATTTTTTTTTTCTTTCCTAAGGATGAACGCAAACTGCACGTGATTTTCGGAACTTTTGACAACTTAACTGAAATTAATGTCACATAGTTTTGTTCAATAATAATTCTGATTTAAATGCAGCTGACGTACATTTGAAAGACAAATTCAAAAATCCTAAACCAAACTAGAGGTCTGAGAACTATCAGAGACTCATATTTTCAGTCTGAGCTATAAACATTTGCTGAGCAAACATCTGTTTTAACATTATGTGGAGTAAAATAAATATTTAAGTTTTATGAAATACATAGAAATGTGTTTTATATCTGGTCGAGAGATGTACATCATTAATATGCCTATTTTTTTCTATAATGTAGGGAATAGCACCTAATCAATTTCCACCAATCAAGTATTTGTCATAAATTTTATTTTTGAATACCAAGGCCAGATATTTTATTCCATATGTATTTGCTACGTGGGTGTTACATATCTTATCAAGGAATTTATCTAAAATTTCTACAGTCAGCTCACAATAATAATACTCCATTTTAATACCCTATCCTCCTCTAAGTTATCACAATATGGAACACCTACAAAAAAAAAACTTTGTTTGTTTTCCTTTCAACAAAAATAAACTTGTACATGTTTATTAGTTTCTGAAATACAGACCTGCCAAATCGGATGATTCTTATTTATTCATCCTGTATACTGAAGAATAACTGAATACAACCAATGATAAATTTTTTCACATATTTGGTGTACTTTTCAGCCCTACCCATCCTTTTTTTTTACTCTCTACATTTAGTGGGATACATTTTAGAAATTTTACCACTTCTAAAATACGTGCCGTTTCCTTATACTCGTCTGCAATAATACAGACATTAATTCTTTTCAATACATTTTCTGCAACTGCAAATCAATTATTATTTTTTTTTAATTATATTATTTGTAATTTTATTTTATTCTTGTTTGACTGTCCCTGTGGGTCACGATTGACTCATAAGGAGGTTACACACATTGAAAACATTTTAATCTTATACCACTTCTTAAACATTACGGAACTAAGGATTTTCTTATGAACTTTGTATTTATTCTCTAACAATGTACTTAAATTCACCATTCACTCGATGAAGTTACAAACGAATGGCAAAAAAATGTTTTTAAGTTAAAACTGCATTGAAGAAAACTCACTGAAACTCATCATATGATGTTATACTTTTGCCTATCGGAAAATGAAAAAAATTATTTAAAGACATTCTCGATGTTATAAAACTTGTATTCTGTAAACCAAAAATATTTCTCCTGCCTGTGCAGAACAGCAAAAGATTTTTTCATTTGTGTTTTGTGCTATGTATTTGCAAAATGTAACTAGGGGTGTTACATCAGTCCAGCGCCATTACAGTGTGCACGCACATCGCGTTCACCAGATAAAGCACTGTACAAAGAATAAGTTTAGACTACTGTCAATCTACAGTATTCATTGTTGTCTAACCTGGAAGGCAGGGTCCTTAAAAGTGCAGACAGATTTCTTGTCTTCTTTGGCATCATCAGAGGTATCTGCAGGCACTGGGCTGGCAGCCCCAGACCCTGCCACGCTGTTGGGACCGCTGTTGCTCTCTGCATCTCCCAAAGGCTGAAGTCACCATGTGTTTTCACTCATTCTCATCAACTTCCAACTACTCTTCTACACTTTTTTCATAACTTTTTCAACAAACACTAATATAGGTCATTCGGTATAAAGTGAGCACAACATATTTAAGCTTTGAAAAATGTCACTAGCCATTACTGCACATTTCAACATTAACTATAGTCACCTTAGTAATATTATGGTTGGCAGCGAAGTTACGCAATATAGTTCAGTACATTTTCCTATTCAAATAGTATAACAATACTGAAACAAAAGGAACCTAATTTACACAATTGTATTTTATATAATTACTAAACTTTTTTATCAAACTATATAGATTCCAACTGACTGCACGATTTATCTTACAAGTGCAAACATCAAGTGACGTGTCCAGAGAGGTTACATATTTCCAGTCGTTATGCACGGATAGAAACGAATTAGCTGAAAATAGAACTTTAGCAGGGCTAATTTGAGTCCTCACTTCTTTCCGAACCGCCCATAACTTAATACCGGTGCACTATATATATTAACTGTCCTTGCAATGAACATTTGTACCTTGTACAGTATTCATTTTGTACGCTGTAATAATTTTATGGATCCTATTAACGAGTCAGTTTAACTCATCGCAACTTTTTTACTAAAAAATACATCCACCCAAACGTAAGGACTTATTGTTTTCTTGGATACGTGAAACTAAATTCATAACATAAGAACCTTTGAAACATTGCGTTAAGAATATGAATGTGCTTAACGTTACATTTACATGTTTGGAACTGAACTGAAGATTTCAATTTAAAAATGAATTTATTTCCAAGGAAAAATAAACTGCATAAAAGCCTATGCTTACAGTAAATTAAATAAATGCTCATATAACCATGTGTACATAGTGATAAGCTATGTCGCATACATTCAAAATTACGTAGGCTATACACCTCCAAACACACACACATATTTCATAAATAGTATGACTAATACCTAGCATTGTCTTATTTTAAGTTGCTACAAAATCTGAAAGATATTTATTTATAACAGAAGTTTATGAACATCTTATGTAGTACACAATCATTTAATTATGATTAGGCCAAACTGAAGTCATAAATGCAAACATTGTTTTCTTTAATAAGACAGTACATAAGTGATTTTAACTTAATGTGGACTCTGGGTGAATGTATTTTGTGCGTTCAAGACCTGTACATGCGGAAGCGGTAAGGGCTACGTAACATGTACATTATGCCTATCCCTAACCTCTAAGAGCAAGTCACTGAAATATCATACAGTCATTTTCGTAAAACGAGGCTCAATGAGAATGGTGACCCTATCATTTTAAAATGTATTATTAAAGTTAAAGGTATGTTTTACATTCCTATACAGTTTAAAGATTCTGCGCTAAGATATTCATACCTAAAATGACTGCAAAAACACCAATTTACACAATTTTTCACCTCTAGAAAATATGTTACAATGAGTAGAGGTGAACCTGAAAATGGCATGCACGTGTTTAATGTACTTTGAATGTTATTCCTAAGTATATATTGATCATGTGGGTTCAGAGCAATTTTTGAATAATATAGTAAAGGGTAAAGCTCTTCATGTCTCTATGTGGCTTTACCGCGTGCTTCAAATGTATTACTGTATGTTCTTAAAAACAAATTTTTTTTTACGAAACTATTCAACACATTTCGATTAAGCTAAAGTACGAAAATAAACATTTTGGACAAAGACGGAATGTCATTGTTTAAAAATTATGTTCATTAAATTGCTGGTTCTAAGCCTTCCACATAGCTAAAAACTACATTTTCACAGCCTTTCTCGAAAATTTACTCTAACGGGATGCATGTGAAACTCGCATATAAATGTGCACTGAACTTTGCTACAGACTACCAAGCAATAAAATATATTTTCGCAACTTAAAGTCCTATAGTTAAAAATGAATCAGAGGGAACCCTGCCCTCTAGTTCAGCGCTTGCTTTGTTGCGGGGAAGCGGTATTTGATGCGTGCTTCAATCACCCATATATTTGCGTCACTTCTGAGCCTCTAATACGCAGGTAAACAGCGCTCTTAACTTGTACTTCATATGTAGTCACAACAATTACTTTATTTAAATGTTTTAAGTGCATCAGTGCAGAAGTTGTTTAATTTATGTTTCAGTGAACTTATTGACCATATAATTAGAATTGTCTCTATGTATTTGTAAGATCACGCACTTTCAATACATTTATCGAATATTGGGTGTAATAAACTTGGATATAATATATTAATATAAGCCAAAGCATAGAATTTGAAGAATTTTCAGTTTTGTGGGTGAATTTTCTTTTGTATAGGTGTCTCTAACCAACGTTCAGAACTTAAAATTTTAATCAAATTGGCCATAAAAATTCAAGCCTGGGCAGGCGACCAATTTAATCCATGCTGAAACGACGGGCCATTAAAATTTTAAAAGACTATTGAGAGGTTTATTTCGAGTGGAAAGGTGTACTATTTGTCAAATGTCACTGTTGATAAATTTCATTCTAAAGAATAACCAAGGCAATATTGTGGATCAATTAAAAATTTAAATAACAAGCAAATTTATAGAACAAATAAAAAAAAAGGATTTTAGACTTCAAAAATGATGTGAGAATTTTATGTAATGTTAAGAACAGAACACCTGTAGTTACGAAAACCACTTTACAAACAAAAAACATTTTAACAATGTCATCTTTATACATTATTTAATTATTATATTGTATACATGCAAATAAAGTTAAAAAGTTTTCTTAAACACTCTTATAACTAACATCACTAAAACAAAAAGTGATTTTAGAGTAAACAACCACAACACAGCTATATATAAAATGTTAACTTTATTGTTGTTCTCTTAAGTAATGAATTATCACAAGTTTAAAAAAAAAATTTAAGGAATTTAAAACTTAATTTAAGAGAGTTCTTCTGAAATTTTTTTGTTATAATGTAAATTATTTTATTAAGTTGATGAATGTCTCACTCTGATCTGCATGTTTATTTGTAAATTTAAAATTCATTAACCTGTGACATTGTAATATTAAAGTATTTTTAATATGTGCATGGTGAATGGTACTGTGTGTAAGAATGTTTCTCAGTGCAAGGTATTTTTGTTTCTACGAGACAGATCCTAAACTGCAAATATGTACAGGTGTAACAGTTGTTATACTGTGTGTAGTTAATTGATAAACATGATAGAATACATGAATAAATGAAAAGGCCTAAACTAGACCAAACACAAAAAATTTGTCACCCAATTTGTTTACAGGGTTTTACTGCATCTTTAAAATCTTTTATCATGATAAAAAAAACCTGGTTTCAGCTAATTAGTTCATTGACAAAAATTCTGTTAAGTATATAATCAGTCTCAACTCTAGGTTTTTGTCTTGAAAGAACAATGACAATCATAATTAAAAATTTTAAACAATACTGGAAGACAAATTTCTAACATCTGCCCTTGTATAGGCATTAAACAAATTAACAGTGTCACAAAAGTAGTGGAAATTAAGGAACGTTCCGCACATTGACATCGCAGCCAAGCGTTTATACACATTGGTTTCAAAAAATTCCATCACTTTGAATGTAATTTTAGCAAACGTTAATAACTGCAGAAACAGTCGGATTTTACACTTCCACACAGCTGATTTTTCATCGCCGATTTCATAATCATCAACATTACTCCAACCTTTTTAATGTCTTCAAGCAGACGCTCCTCTTATGGACAAAATCTCATGTTTTATTGAGAGTGCTATAATGATTAAAAGGTATGTGGAAGTAATTACTCCTTTACGAAATGCCTATTACTGTTTATCTAACAAATTCTTATCAGTGGAGTATGTGAACTGTTTCTTAATTTAAAGTAATATAAAAATGTAATTAGATACATATTTTGAAGCTGAACCTTATACCAATTATAATACATTAATTAAACCAAGTAAAATTATATTCTGGTACTCAAAATTATGAAGTAGTATATATTCAAAACTGTAGTTATTAAAAATGAATAATGGTTATGTAAATGTTTTTGTTAAAAATGTATGTACTACTTTTGCTGTAGTTTATTGTAATTCTTGTTAATAATTATTTTGTTATAATTTTAAGTATTTTCGTTTAATAATATTTGGTATTTTAAATGCAACTTTTCAGTTTAAAATTTTGAATTTCGGTAGCTGTGTCCTTAATGTGTTTGGAACATACTGGTAATGCCCAGCAAGACATTTTCTTGCATGCTGGAGGAACAACTTGCAAAAAATTGTGATGTCATTGTGGAAAAAGTGAACTGCATCCCAAAACTTTACAAGGAATTACAAAGTCGGTAATATGACAATGAAAATCAATGATGCCGATATTTAACACAAAACAAAAGTGAAGTTAGTCACAACCACAACCCATCCAGGTAACTCCGCTCATCCCCTCTGCAAGATTTCCAGCCCAGCTTATAGGTTTGTAAAAACTCCAGTTCTAACAGTATTCAGGCTAATCCAGTTCTGTGCCGCCTAGCATTTCCTTATTCCTCTGGAAAACAACTCTTCAATTCTAATTTTTTTTTACATTTACTCCGGAGATCTCTATTACATGTCTTATAGACGATACAGACATGGAGCATGTCAAATGTAAATACACATAATTAAAGCATTAGTAAATGTACATACAGATACATCTTAATTAGCACATCAAAAACAAAAATATACCCAACTGTAGTATTAATAAACATGTACACATTATTTCCTAAAATAATCATTCAGAAAGTAACATAATAAAAGTAATTACAAAATATAAAATTGACAATAGTTAATTTATATATACTGTTGTCGCAACATTTATGACGGCAATCGAACTCGAAGCTGCTAGTATCTTCAATACATTCTCCCTCACTCAGGCAGAAAGCACAATTCTTAGCACAATAAAAAAACAGATTCAATGTTCATTTCGCACCAAAAACAAATGTCATATACGAAAGGTACATTTTCAACAATATGAAGCATGAAGAAAGCCAAACCTACGGAGAGTTCCTAACCTCGATAATTAATCAAGGAAAAAAAGGTGGTTTTGGAGATTTGTACGATAGCCTACTTCGAGATAAGTTAGTGGTAGGAATTGTCAATGACAATGTGCATGAAAAGCTTTTGGCAGAAGAGGAAGACACACTCACATTTAACAAAACAGTATAAATTTTAAAGGCATGAGAAATGACCACACAACAAGGGCAGGCTATGAGGGTACATACACATCTTTGCCTACAGTACATGCAGTAAGTCAGAAAACCCATACGTTCGTAACTGGTGAAGAACATCCAAGCAGGAAAATTAAATGTCACAAATGTGATTATAGCCATCAACAACGCCCAAGTCCAGCAGTTGGAAAATAATGTAACAACTGCAGAAAAAGGGATCATTTTACTCAGGTCTGTAGATCACAACAGGTACACACAATTTCAAGTAGAACACTGGACCAAAGTTTGGAAAAGGACGATGCTGCTACATTATATGTGTCATCCATTAACATTTGTCCAGACCAGTCGGACTGGACAGAAAAACTCATACTTCCTAACAACCAGAGAGTTAGTTTTAAACTGGATACAGGAGCACAATGTATAGTTCTAAATCTTAGCATTACAAACAAATGTACGATACACATTAAACCTTCCAGGACAAGAGGACTTATCTCGTTCAGTAAAAACAGTGTACCTGCATTAGGAGAAGCCATAGTAAAAATTTCTACAAACAGAAAAACCACATACATGGTCAAGTTCCATATTGTGAACGAAGGTCTTCCAATCATTTTAGGGATGCAAGCCTATGAAGCATTAGGTTTCATCAACAAGTGGAAACAACAGCTGTTGATGGGGAGCTGTTTGAAGGAATTGGGTGTTTAAAGGGCGTTGCATGTGACATCGACCTAGTAGACGAACCTGAACTCAAAATTCACCCGCCAAGGAAAGTACCTTACTCTATGACTATTACAAAACAAGTTAAAGAGGAATTGGATAATATGGTTAAAAATTGTATTATTGAACAAGTCAATTAACCCACTCCAGCAGTGTCTCCCATGGCCGTAGTACGTCAAAAATGGTACGGTAAGAA
Organism: Medauroidea extradentata; assembly: GCA_003012365.1. Taxonomy (NCBI): domain Eukaryota; kingdom Metazoa; phylum Arthropoda; class Insecta; order Phasmatodea; family Phasmatidae; genus Medauroidea; species Medauroidea extradentata. The sequence goes on along the minus strand of PNEQ01048233.1, from coordinate 5,213 downwards.
TTTGTATGGATCCACCAGATACAGTATTAACAAAAATCTAAAGAGAAGACACTATCCATTACAGACCATAGAAGAAATAACAGCTAGTCTAAAGAGGTCCAAATACTTTACCCTTCTCGATTGCACTAAAGGATTTTGGCAACTGAGAGTAACCGAGAGAACATCCCAATACCTAACATTTTCCACACCTTGGGGTAGGTACAAATGTAAAAGAATGCAATTTGGGCTTTCTTCTGCACCAGAAATTTTTCAGCAGATAATGTGTAATATGTTGCGTGGCATTCCAGGCACAGAGTGTTCAATGGATGATATCCTCATATAAGCAGAGAGCAAAGAAAAATTAGAGGAAATCACTGAGATCGCTATTAGTAAACTAAAAGAAGCAGGTAAGGACTAACCCTAAACACGAGCAAGTGTATTTTTACACAAAAACAGGTGAAATTCTTGGGCCACATACTTTCAGACGAAGGAATCCTACCAGACCCAGCAAAAACAGAAGCAATAAAACAACTAAAGGATCCATCATTGATTCACGAACTACAAAGATTTCTCGAAATGATAAACTACTTATCTAAATTTATTCCCAAAGCAGCAGAACTCTCAGCCCCGCTTCGGAAACAATTGGAGAAGGATGCAGCATGGTATTGGGACACTGAACAAAAAAAATGCATTTGCAGAACTCAAAGAAACTCTCAAATCTCCACTACTTAGATACTACGACCACAAGAAACCAGTGATAATCTCAGTAGAAGCCAGTAGTCATTCAGTAGCATCAGTACTCGTCCAAGAGGATCAACCAATTACATATGCATCTAAGGCACTCTCTAAATCTCAACAGAACTACAGTCAAATTGAAAAAAAGAGGCCTATGCCCTCCTCTTGGCATGTAAAAAATTCTATGAGTACATTTAGGGTAACCAACATCTGACTATAGAAATTGGTCACAAACCACTGGAGCCAATTTAAAAAAAAACTCTCCAAGACAGCCCAGCAAGACTCCACAGAATTCAGTTCGAAATACTGCCCTACAACCCTACAGTCGTCTACAAGAAAGGAACAGAACTGTTTATTGCTGACACACTGACCATGACTGCAACAACATACCAGAACCAGACTCACAACCTATGTTTGAAGTGCGTGTAATAGTCCCAATGTCACCAACATGTATATCACAACTAAAAGAAACAATCCAAGCACGTACAGAACTATCAGCTCTTCGCCAGATGATAGAGCAGGGCTGGGCAAAAATGAGGAATCAGGTACCCGCCAACCTGCAGAAATATTGGACCTTTCGGGAAGAATTAGCAGTGTATGAGGATACAATATTCAAAGGTAACAGACTGTTGATACCTCCTTCACAGCAGCCACTAATTTTACCACATTTGCATTTATCTCACAAAAGAATTCAAGGTACATTTGCATTGGTACGAGAACATGAATTTTGGCCAGGTATAACAAAAGACATTATTCGGTACGTGCAACAATGTACCTCGTGCCAGAAACTCCAAAATTACGCCCCACAGGAACCTCTTAGCAAGGAGGCAGTCCCATTCAGACCGTGGATGTATGTAACCGCAGATTTGCTCCATTACAAAGGCAAAGACTACCTCCGTGTTGCTGACTCTTACGCTATTCTCACTTTGTTATCCAGAGTTCAACCACTAGTGAAGTGATAGTAACAAAGTTAAAAATCTGGTTTTCCCAACATGGAATATCGAATGAACTTTGCACAGATGGAGGTCCACAGTTTACATCATATCAGATCCAAAAGTTCAGCAAAGACTGGAATTTCGCACACAGAATATCCAACCCCCATTGTCACCGATCCAACGGGTTAGCGGAGCGATATGTACAGGAAGCAAAGATTCTTATTATGAAGTGTGATGAGAACAATTCCGATGTATGGTTGGCACTGTTGCACCATCAGAATACACCAAGAGGGAAGATAGGCTCTCCAGTGCAAAGACTAATGGCAAAACTGACAAAAACAACCCTACCATCCTATAAAAAACTCCTGCAGCCAGGACCAATAAAAGGTATCCGCGAACACAAATTGACCAGTTCAACAAAAACTAAAAGCAGCCCACCAACTAAAAGCATCAGAAGAGGTTTGCTACCACGGAGCACATAAACAATGCGTCCCGGCAAAAGTGATAGCACATGTACCCAACAGAAGGTTTTATCTAATACACACACCCAAGGGACAATATCGATGAAACTCATGGTTCTTCAAGCCAAGAAAGCTTTCAGAAATCGACCTACAGGAGTGGAGCTTTCCACACCAGTCAGAAACATTTTCACTACCATGCAGTGACCAAGTAGAGTCATAAGCTGTAAAATCGACACTAAATTCACCTGTAACACTGACACCAGAACATGCAACTCTGCTTCACCTAGACAGCGAAAGGAACACCTCTCCAAATAACACTTCATCAAACTTTCAGTGTTTCATAAACGAGGGAAACCTTCCCGACATCCCAGACAAGGAGCATAATACCACAGTGTCGACTATGACACGTAGCGGAAGAAGAGTGCGTCCTCCTCAGAAACTAGATTTGTGGCATTTGAGTTTGTTCATACATGTGACACTTCATAGAATTAAGTGAAATAATAGTCTAGCAAAACAGTGGTTTGTGTACTTAACTTTGGTGTGTACTGTGTACTCATGAAATACTATGTATTGCTGATAAGCACTTCATTTATTTATTCAAATCGTGTATGTTTTTATTATGTGTTTCTTTTTTGTATTCTTCATGTTCAATAGTGTAATCAATCATTGACAACACCAATATTCCTGAGCATCTTTGCTCAAAAAATTGAATCTAAGGGTGGCTTAATAAATAAATAAATAAATAAATAAATAAATAAATAAATAAAGATTGGTTCTGAAGTGTGGAGAATTTGTAACATTGCTTGTTGTAGGATTAGTGAAAGTACTAGAAAGCAGAAAGGGAAGATGTCACATATAATTTAGTTAATAGAGGTTGGCACCAATGGTCAACAACAGAAGAAGGGCCGCTCTATCTTGTGATGTATGTATGTTTGGTTTTGAATATTACTTAGTAATTTATTCATAAGTCAGTCTGATTATATATGTATGTGACACGTGTAATAAACAAATACACAACCAAACTACACTGCAACAAGTTTATTTGTAATATAGGCTAGTCAATATATTGTTTTCAGTTTAAATTATAATCAATTTGTGGGCAAAGGAATTTAGTTGAATTGAAAAAGCAGAAATTGTCTACATTACATCAAAGAACAATATTTTTACTACGTTTATTGGTAGTACGGAACTCCATGTAATTTATCTTATCTTTATTAAGTACGAGTTTATTAACAGTAAACCAGTCCATAATTTTAGCAGAGTTTCTTATGATTTACTTTGTAAGAGTTCTTGTAATGCCGCTGCATTTATTAAAATACTAGTGTCATTAGCACATAGTAATAGCATTGACATTGTGCTTATAATAATATAATGATTTAGCCTAATTGAAAAATAACAGTGAAAGAATGTTGAAAGGTCATTTATAAACACCAGTAAACTAGTAACTGCCCCAAAATAGAGCCTTATGGTACATCAAGCTTAATAAGGGATGAGATAGAAGTACAGCTAGATGCATTGTTTGTAATAACCATTTTTTTATATCTATTTATTAGGTATGAACAAATCAGTGAGTTAAATTTATCTCCAATACCATAGTGTTTAAGCTTTTGAATAAGAATATTATGGTTAACACAATCAAATTAATGTAATGTAATTAGCCTTTGGGTGTTCACATGGCAAAAATGCATAATTTTATATTTGCACGATGTGTTCATTTTATAGATGTTACTTGTTACTATATTTTCCAATTTTTAAAAACAATGTTTAGCTTTCACAGTTTCTCCACAGCAGCACGCCAAACTCAGAATTCGCAAGTTATGAAAACATGGTAATAACAAAAAACAAGTGTCTTACTCGAATGAAATACAGTTATTTACACTGAAATGAGAAATTATGGGTAATACGCTAATATATTTGAAAAGACACATCAGTCCCTTTGTATGTTTTTAAAAAATTTCCACAAATGAAGTAAATTATAATTTTCAGATATTTTTAAATACTTCCTGAGAATCTCACTGTGTGTTTTTAAATATTTTAGTACATTGCCCACAATAATTCATTTCAGAGTAAATTATTTCATTTGTGTAAAACACTTGGTTTTTGTTATTACCATATTCACGTAACTTGCAAGTTTTGATTTGTCATGTCACTATGGGAAAACTATGAGAGTTTAAAAAAAGGTTTACAAGAGGAAAATGTAGTCACAAGTAATGTCTATACAGCGATCACTACGTCGTGCAAATATAAAATTATAAATTTTTGCCACGTGAACGCCTTTAAGACCAAATAATATGATTCAGATTAAATTTTAATTTTCAAGTAAAACACACATCGTTGGCTTACTTCTAAAACCTCGTAAGTCCATTTCAGCAAATTTTACAGGAGAGCAAAAAGAAAATCTTTGTATCCATGCTACACCATAGATACGAGGTTTTTAATATGAGCATAGAAGAAAGATAACGTACAATAGATTTAGCAGATTTTAACACTAGAAGCATCATGGAAATTACGACCAAATTCGCCTGGAATACAAAATTCGGAAAATCTGGACTTACGAGTTTCTAGAAGTAAGCCAACGACATACTATTAAGCGAAGTGATTAATTTCAAGACTAACAATCATTTTTTGAAACATTATGAACGTTAATTAAGAGGCTGCATGGACTAATTTAAATTCTGTTTTTCCTTCTATTTGATGCAGTATGATCTAGTATAGTAAAATTGTGTATGTTTATGTGCGTAACAACACATATCTTTCTCATTTCGCCGCAATCATGGGAAACTAATTTTTCTGTATTAAATATTTACCACAGAAAGAGAGTTGAGTTGTGCTATAGTGTTTCAACTTATAGTACGAACAAAAGGGTTGCTTCAAAAGGGTTACAATTTAATATAAATTATTTATTTTTTTATTTATTTATTTAAAATCATTCTATAGGACCCCATATATGACAAAATCATAGGGGTGTAGAACTTGTCAGAAAAACATAGGTTAACATATATTATTTACATCTTATACATAACAGGAAATTACAACTTACAAATATACCATAGCTGTACATTCCATATGGTAATTTGAATTCTGGCTCACTGAATTTACAATA
>PNEQ01048207.1:0-33909 GCA_003012365.1 Medauroidea extradentata | reverse complement strand
CCCCCCCCCCCCCCCCCCCCCCGTCCCACCCATTCATTCAGATGCTGCTCCATACTCACATCATGTCATCCCCACCAATGCTTAAGACCTCAATGTTAAGCGCTGACCAAACTCTCTTCACTCTCATTCGTCAAGCAGAAATAGAAAGTTTGATGCAGCGAATCCATGGTCCAGGTCAAACAGGCAGAGCTGTAGTAGACGAATCCAAAGTTTGAGAAAAAATTAAAAATTACTATGCTTACCAGTAAGATCAGTGATATTGTCAGGTGTTTTTACATTTAACACACCTCAATCATGTTCAAGTGGGATGTCAGTACCCTTAGTTTTAAAAAAAAAAAAAAAAAAGTACGTGACAGTAAAAATGTGCTATTTGTGGTCACAAATAATAAAACTTTGGCAAAATTAGAAAAAAAATGTCTCTTGCGAAAACTGTCTAAATATCGTCTAAGGCAATCATTAAATGTTTTATTTCACAGAGAACAGCTATTGTCTACCAAGTATGCAACTAGAAATGACTGGCTGCGTGCCACACCCTGTGTTGCGTGTGGGGACTTGGTTTGTTGCATCGTGTAGCGTGGTTGCTAGTGGTTCCCCTTCCCCATAGTCACCCCTACCATTATAGGTAGTGTAGTTCCCCTCCCCGAACATGGGAGAGGACTTTAGTAGACTACAAACCCACACTTCACTGTTTTGCATGCATCGTGCTACAATTCAACATGACAACGTACACCATCGCTGAAATGAGAGACGTGGTTCTGCTGTATGGTGAAATGAAAGGTAATGCACGTGCCGCTGCACGATTATATCACGAGAAATTCCCTATGCTGAGGCAACCTCATCACGAGACCTTCAGAAATTGTCAACTAGAGACTGCGTGAAAAAGGCACATTTAATGTTCGAGGTGACTCTGATCACCCAAGGAAAGTACGTACACCAAATGTGGATGAAGAAGTTCTCAACGTTGTGGAGGGAAACCCACCAACAAGCACCCGCGGCATTTCGCACAGTGTGGGCGTGTCCCATTCAATAGTATGGCGTGTAATACACGAGTACCTGCTACATACCTACAACGTGCGAAAGGTCCAGGTATTGTCACCAACAGATTTTGCTCCTTGACATGCGTTTTCGCAGTGGTTCGTGCGTCAGTACACAGAATAGCCGCACTTTACGTCCATCCTATTATTTACTGATGAAGCAACATATATGCGTGAAGGTTACTTTAACAGCAGGAACAGTCACATTTGGGACATCAATCCTCATGCAACTGCCATAGTAACGAACCAGCAACGATTCTCATTGAACATCTGGGCGGATATTGTTAGTGACCATCTCATTGGGCCCTACTTGATGCCACGCCGATTGAATTGACACATGCACTGCCAATTCCTGCAATTCACATTGCCAGAGTTTCTCGTGCATGTGCCGCTTGCGGTCCGGCAATGTACGTGGTTTCAACACGACGGTGCCCCTCCACATTACGCACGAGCTGTACATAATCACTTAACACGGCATTTCCAGCACAGTGGATTGGAAGAGGTGGGCCCATTGCGTGGCCAGAACGTTCTCCAGACCTTAATCCACTTGATTTTTTCATGTGGAGGTTTGTCAAGGCTCTGATGTATGACACACCCATCGAGTCGGAGGAAGATATGCTAGCTAGGGTAATGGCAGCCTGCGACAAAATTCAAAGTACACCCAGGTGTTTTGGAACGAGTACGCCAGTCTTTGATACGCCGACTCAATTGTTGTAATGAAATGGGAGGCCGCCAATTTGAATACTTGTTGTAGAATTTCATATGCTAGTGCGAAATGACATTGGTAGTGCACAGACGTGAATTAATTGTCTTAATTTTATTTCTCGTTAAAGTGAGACAACCCCACCTAATCTGTTAATGAAACTAAATTAAATGTTTTACCACACACAAAGTTGCAGGGCATATTCCACTATGGCGCATCACCCAGTCAGTCATTCCTAGTTGCATACTTGGCAGGCAATAGCAGTTCTCTGTGAAATATAACATTTAATGATTACCCTTAAATGACGAGAGTTACACAGTTTGTGCAAAAGACATCACTTTCTAATTTTGCCGCAGTTTTATTATAATTTTGTGGTTACAAATAGCACATTTTTAATGTAAGGTACAGTAGAACCCCGATTTAACGAAATGCCATGGGTACCCGAAAATTTTACTCTAAATCGATGTTTTGTTAAATCCGACTTCACCCCCCCCCCCCCCCCCCCCCCCCCCCCAAAGTTAAATCCTCGGGCATGTTTCATTGGAATTTAAGGCAATTTCAAAAAAGGATATTGGTTCAAAAGATATTGGCTCAAAACAATAGCTAAACGCATTGTTTTCTGCAATAGGGAAGTCATGGTCCTGAGAAGACAAAAAATCAGCGGAAAAACTTCCAGTGGAACTTTCGGCGATCGTGTGAATTGTGAGTTAGGCCGTCCTTGCGCGCGCCATCAACACATGAGAAGTAATGACAAACACCGCCGAGCCGTCAATATTTCAGTCTCTCTCCCGCCTGCTCCACCAACTAAATTAAGGAAAATCCAATGAAAAATAGTAAGAAAAATTTTTTCAATTAAAACTGAATTATAAGTTTGCGAGACAACGGTAAAATAATAATTAAATACGAGCTACTGCTGCCATTTGTAGTTTGTATTCAGCTGCGCTCGTGAAACAAACTCGTGATGAACTGCTCGCTAAAAATGCTTTGCACTCGAGCGTTTTTTGGCATCAGAGATACAAATTATTTACGTTTGCTGTAATCAAGTCATTGTAAAAAGTTTCCTTAGTGATATTACGTATTTTTTTTGTAAACGTGCTTGTTTTATCGCAGGACGCGAGTTAAATAATCACGCTGCACACCACTGCATTCTATCGGTAATATAATTTATCCGTAAAGCACGCGGCACTGCAGCGCATTCTAACGGAGACACTAAGCACTATCTGTGAGTTAGTGCCTGCGCTGTCCACCGCAGCGCTGTGGAGACTGGTTACCTAGATGCTCGTTCACTCACCAGCCTCCTGGATGAGGATCTAGGAGCGCACTTGTTAGGTAACATAGCATCGCTCGCACTGCTGTGCGTGCGTATCTCAAAATCATTCTCGCAGCCAAAGTTTCCAACTAATTTTAACTTTTTTTTTTTTTTCCTCAACGGGTGGTTTGAGCTTTTCTACGGAGAAATAAGTATATACGGCGGTCGGTGCTAGTATTTTTAGACTTCACTTACAATTAATGTTAAATTTGATCAAAGAAGTCAGCCAGATTTTTTTTTAATCCTTTCGTTAAATGCTGTTTTCGTTATTCCCGAGTTCGGTAAATCGGGGCTCTACTGTACTTTTTTTTTCCCAAAAAAAATAAGTATGGTGCTACCCCAATTGAAGATGTTTGAAGTGTATTGAATGTACAAATCCCTCGTGCTATTTTTGATTTCGGTACACTTATTTGTAGCCATAAATTATTTTTCTGTCAGGTTAGTTGTTTTCAAAATAAAATAATAATTTGAGATTATTTCTCAAACTTTGGAAGCATCTGCAGCTCTTCCTATGTTATCTGGACCATGGGTTCCTTGTATCAAACATTCTATTTCCGCCATAGAAATAGTAAAGTTTATCAGTGTGTTCTAGATAGTCATATACAGCGTGGACTGGAATTCATGTGCCAAACTCCGGGACGGGATTGTTTATGTAAAATAAACGGGGGTTACACTGACAAACACTATTGTGTGGTGTATATTAAGGGAGCTACACAATGTTGAAAACAACATTTTGTAATAAATTCTTTGAAAAATATTAGATGGTATTAGAGATGGAGCTGCCAAAATTGGCATATAGCTCCATTAATCGGAGCAAATGAATCTGTGAAAATATGGTTGATGCAACGTTCCCGTTCAGTGCTTATGTAGGAGTTAGTCAACTTATTTTGTTAATTCACTCCATTAAACCGTTTTCAAGAAAATGTGAATCAAAATACGAGGGTGCAGTGTAACCCCGCAGAGTAAGCAATACTATGACTTTCTAAGACATGCTAATTGCAGCATTGAATGGTTAAATAGAGTACAGTAGTGGGATTTGGGTGACGAATTGACAACTAACATGTGTTACTTGAAAGATGCTGTAGGGTGTCAAGTGATTTTGTTAATTTTTACACGAAACTGGTAAAGATATTCTCAACCCTTTTATCTACAAAAATAACACACACTTGAAATAAATGCTTAAACGTGAAGCATTCTTATTATAATCATGATTTGGGGGGACCATAAAGATGCTAAAAACCACATTATTTTGCTCTAACGTAAGCAAAATAGTACCACTCGATTTCTTAAGAACAAAGACACACACATAGCCTATATAAGCAGAAAAGATGAGGTATTTGATACTACCCAAAAAAAGTGTATATTCATTTTTCAAAGAGATACAGAAAAATTAATACTAGAAAAAATACTACGCGCCAATTAGTACATCACGTGTAGCAAATTCAGTCTAATCGTACACATGTTTTCGCACCTCACACGTGGGAAATTACATTCGTTACATATGCCTCTTAACCGTAATTTCTTGAGAGCTGGTGAAGTTGAAATGAGGTAGAAATGGAGCAGTGGTGGAATGCAAACACGTTGGCTAGCGGTAACTGCTGACACCAATCACTGTCTTTGTGGTTAGATAAGAGAGATCACGTTTACAGAACAAGGAACAGAACACAAATAGTAGCATTGCATTTGCACGTACTACATACGTATTTATGAACATCAATACAATAACTGTTTGAATTGCCGTCCCCATACTTCAAAACACACAGCTACCAACGGCGAATCAGGTTGGCCAAAACTCGTACATAAATGTTTTGTGTCGCTATCACAAACAAATGCGGCTATAACACATGCCATAAGATCTTCTTGGCTAGTCACATGCATCACGTAAATCAGGGAGTTGACATGACCTCGTAAAAATCCAATGGAATCAAGTCTGGAGATCGAGCCGGTCAATGGATGGGCCTCTGCATATCCAGTGACCTGCAAACGTGGTGTTAAGATGGTGGCATACGGCAGTAGAAAACTGTGGTGGTGCCCCATCGTGCTGAAACCACATGGTGCGGCGAATTGCGAATGGTGTTTCCTCCAGCAATTCCAGCAACACATCCTGTAGGAACGTTAAGTAATGGACACGGCTGAGGCGGTCAGGTAGCAAACAAGGTCTCAACAAATTATTGTTGACAATGCCAGCCCACATGTTGACACTATAGTGCACTTGATTGCCCATAGGGTGCATGTGGTGGGGATTGTGGTGTGCCCAGATGTGGCTGTTCCTCTCGCTACTGTATTCAGTTTAACCATTCCATGGTGCAATTAGCATATCTCAGAATGTCATTGTATTGCCTACCTCTGTGAGGTTATACTGCGCCTTCGTATTGCGATTAGCTTTTTTTTTTTTTTAACAGTTTACCGGAGTGAATTAACGCAAGAGGTACTTTCTCCTTAATTATATATAAATATGTTCTGTGTGTGATTTAATGTGTATAATTCATATTGTATACAAATTAATTTTTTTATTATTAACGTCTTTATCTTAAATGATGAATTTAGGGCAGCCCGTTTTTCCTACATTTAACCATGAAAATTCCAACAGACAGACAAATGCATCTGAAATATAAGCATTGCATAAAATAATCTAAATATCTAAATTATTAAAACAGTTATCTAGGCTTAACAATAAAACATTTATAATACAACCATAGAGCATAAAAGCTGCAAATTTATGTTTTTCATCATGCACAATTTACAGGATCACAGTTTTTAATTGAGTGAATTAACACTTTATCTGTCTTAAATTAATCCGTGGAGTGTGACATACATAAAAAAAAATTAATTTTTCTATTGGTGTACACCTTAATCATCATCTTCTTTTTTGGATTTACTCTGGATTGAGATAATTCCTGTACGATTTTTTCAAATAAAAGTAGGCAGTTCAGAATTTGTAGTTTTGTAAGCACAAGCTAGCTTACCATAAAACTATTGTCTTTAATACCAGAATGTTCGGAGTTTACTTAATTCCGGTTGACATATTTCCGCGTCTTGAGAAAGCGCCAGTATTGAAACATACCCGGAATAGAGTCAACAAATTTGACCTCATTTGGGTTGACGTAATTCCAGTAAATTTCAAACCGTATAACAACATGAAAAATCCGGAATTGAGTCAATTCCGAGTTGGCTTAATTCCGTTTCACATTTTGGGGGAAAACAAGAATCCGGAATTGAGTCAACTTCGGTTGACTTAATTCCTGTTCAGTTTTTATGCTAGAAACGAGAGGGCAAAAAATCTGGAATTGAGTCAATTCCGGTAAGATTTATGTGCTGAAAACTATGTAGTTAAAATCCGGAATTGAGTTAATTCCGGGTTGACTTAATTCCGGTACAAATTTCGGTTTAGAAACTGTACATACACTTTATAACCCGGAATAGAGCCAACTCGAAGTAGCTTAATTCCGTTTGGGGTTTCGTGTTAAAAGTACAAATCCGGAGGTGTATTAACTCCGGGTTGACCTAATTCCGACCTGTATACAAGAAAAAGCGGAATTGAGTCAGTTCCGAGTTGACTTAATTCCTACGCCCTATCCTCGACCTCTAAAATGTCGACATTTACCGTTTTTTATCATTGAATTGGCGTTCACTCATCTTTGGCGTAAAAATTATGTGTTTTTATAAAATTATACATATTAATTTTGAAAGCAAATATATTTTTTTTAAAAGTATCCCTTTGAAGTGGATCTGTGACCTTTCTTTGGCTCAAAATTAAGCAAAAACATCTTTAAGAATATATATTCTTGCGGCCGCAGCAACCATTTTTGGAAGTTATTTGCAAGAATACTGCAACAAAGTTTATTGAAATAGTAATATTTTTCTGTAGAGTGAAGTATTTTAAATAAATAAATAGGTACATTAAAAGCGGACCTATGACCTTTATTTGGATCAAAATTAAGCAAAAACGTCACCGGGAATATATATTCTTGCGGCCACAACGACTGTTTTTGGAAGTTATATGCAAGAATACCTCTACCGCACCAAAGGTTACTGAAATAGTAATATTTTTCAGTAGAGTGAAGAATTTTGAATAAGTAGATTCATTGAAAGCGGATATATGATCTTTCTTTGGCTCAAAATTAAGTAAAAACGTCGCCGGGATTATATATCCTTGAGGCCGAAGCGACCGTTTCTGGGAGTTATTTGTAAGAATACTGTACCAAAGTTTATTGAAATAGTAATATTTTACAATAGAATGAAGTATTTTTAATAAATGGATACTCTGGACGTACATATAAGACCTTTCTGTAACTCAACATCATGCATGAAATCATGATAATGAAACATTCATATCGTTGGCAACGTAAATTAAGTGCCAGCAATGCCGACGTTTCGAAACTATTTACAAGATACTATCGCAATGTTGTTGATTGAAATAGTAATTTATTTCAATAGACACATACATTCTGCAATGAATGTATGTAATGGTTGACATCTAAGACTTTTCTTCAACACATCAGGCACAAACTTTGCTGGCACAACATACGTTTTGATAAAGCTATTTGCCTCCTGGGACCTTCTCTTCGCAGCGAGCGACCACTCACACGTGTGTACAAGGACCTATCTGAAAACTGGTTAGTTCAAAAATAACATACACGACGTTTCTAACCTATGTCACAGCTCCTGACGCTCGCTCAGCAGATAACGCTACTCCCTTTGTTTTGCAGTTTCAATTAGTTCACCAACATTAAACAATTACAAACCTCAAGATGTTGATCATTGTTAATAAACTTGGATAACACATTCACATACACAGAACAACTTTAAACGTACACGCGGTGCTGTTTCACAGTTTCTTCTCGCCGACATATATAAGTGTATCCACAGCTGTTATTTATGGTTGAGCCGATTGTGTGTGTGTGGGTGCGAGCGTACGTGTGGACTAGTGATTCACACCAGACGCGCTGTTTTCAAGTGTCCTACTACAGTGTGCCACTCATATCTGAGACATGCACCCGACGTTTGGTAGTGTCAATTATGAACTGTCCTGCTTTCACTTGTGAAAAAAATAATGATTTATAAACTTTACTGTGTATACATCTTTAAATGACATGATGGTAATTATATTTAATAGCATTTAGTTAACAAAACAGAAAATGTAATAAAGTAAAAATAAACACGATGTATAATTGTAATATCACAGGCACAAAGACAAATACTTTATCCAAGGGCATGAGAAATAAGCGGCAAAAAAGTTACGGCGCACACATGATGAAAAAGGGGTGAGCGAACAGCCTTATTGGAGTGGTTGGCCGGCGACCGCTAGAGTGAAGGAGGCGGGCAGGTCGCCAACAAGCAGTGGAAAGAGAAGGTACATTCGGGCCGGCCGGCTGGTCATTGCTTAGCGCGGGGAGGAAGGGGCAGCACTGTATATTTTTAAATCAAACACGCCGTGTATGTTTTCAAGCAATAACTGCAACAACCATTTGCAGCCATAATAAATGCAATGCCTTTTTCTGCTATTTTCTTTTAATTAATTTTTTTTTTTTTTTTTGTTACGTTTCCCGGAAAAAGGGTCGTTACTTCGAGAGGGTCGTTATTCCCGGGGTCATATGAACGAGAGTTGACTGTATTCCACATATTCCCAATGCGTCTATGTACAAAATGAAAATACACTTCAAATGATGACTGCTTCAAAGCATCACGTTGATTAGTCTAAATCATTTCGAAACTTCTCAAAGTGGCTAAATACAGTTTTTTTAAACTGTTATATCTGAAAAAATGGATTTGTGTGAAACTACGCTAGGAGCATGCATTGGACTCAGCGTAAAACTTTTCACCAATAAAAAGAAAGGAGTCGCCACTAAAAGTGTCAGTCAGGCGAGTGATCTACAATACCACTGCACACAGTTTGTGTCTTGTGGTAGATGCGATACCACACCAGATGAGCCGGTCTACATCGCCCTTGGTGTCGTGCCTCACTCACGCAAACACATGGCAATTAGGAGGGCGCCTTAACAAAGACCGTGGCCGACTCCTTCCCTCTTTCCTCCCATGTATCTACAAGGTCTTCCGCTGTTTGAGGACATGTGAAAATGTTTAAGTAAATAAATAAATAACATCACCCTCTCCTGCTTTAAATGTATTCTTAGCAGACAATATAAGTTACAAAAAAATTACATATTTTTGCATTCCCACACGACATTGGTTTTGAATGATGAATTTCATAATCATCAACCACTTCAATCACGTTTTTGTCTTCAGATAGACGCTACTAAAATTAAATTCTTCCATTTTATCAGCAGTAGCTGTAATTCATAAAATATATGTGGTAATAATTATTTCATATTGAAGTGCCCATTACAATTCATGTAGTGAATTAATATCCTTGGAGTTAGTGAATAGTTTTTTATTTTAAAGTAATTGAAAATGTCATTTATTGCATATTTGAAGTGTGATGCTATACAAATTGTTATATCAATTAGAATAATAAAGAATATATATTAAAGCTCAAAATTTTGAAGTAGTGCACCTCCCGAACTTCGTTACATGGTTGCTATCTGACAACAGAGAGCGCCATAAGCTCTGTACTGCAATCTAAGGTTGGGATGATCTATAGCTGTCATACATTGGTATTGATGGTTTTTTTTTTTTTTTTTTTTTTCCCCCAGTGCTGCAAACATGCTCTGAAAATGGTGTTCTGTCATTTGCATGTGGAATTTTTAATAATTAATTGATTGGATGCTGTATCAGTCTAACAGTTTCTCAGATTTTTATGGTGGAGTGTTCAACATAATTTATTCAACAGCTTGCGATGAAAATCAAAGCTAGAATTTAAGAACATTATGCCCTGTGTTAAAATGTTCACCAATGCACATGGTACGCACGGTGACGACTGGTTCCGTCAACTTATTTAGCACAAAACATTTATTCGGTGCATGATTTGTTTATATTTCAATGTTGTGTAATGATTAGTAAACCTTTGTTACATAATCTGTTATCCTCTTTATCAGTGATTGTATTCATCAGAAAAAAATTTTATTTTGTGTCCCAACTGTGCACTTTTCTCCCGCTTAAGTGCAATTTCAGACTTTCTCCTAGGCATTTTTTTTTTTGTGTGTGTGTTGCATGCAGAAAAAATTTACAGTGTACACTTAGATTTAAAAGTTTTATTGTTAAATTAGTATAGTCCTAGGGGTGTGCAAATATTCAAAATTTCGAATATTTTTCAAGTAGTAAATCTGTACTATATGTATTCGAAAAACTAATACAAGATTCCCAAATTTCAAAGAGTATTTGAGCAATTTCGAATAGTGAATTTTGAACAATTTCTTAAAATAATATGAGCTAGTAACAAGGCCATTTATACTTACAAGCATAACATAATTGAGCGGATTTTTCCGTTTTCACAGATATTTAAAGTTTGTAATAAATATACCAGAAAGAATCAACATTTTATGTATGTTTTCAATGTAAATATTTATATATTCACGTGTGGCCTCACATTCGTAGCCATAGATATACTCGCGCAGATACTCATCATCGAATACTTGGCACTCAAAGTGAAGCGATACGCGCTAACGGAACATCTCAATATACACAAGATGACTGCAGTGGTGGTCACGTCGCCATCCTACAAGTGATCACCACGATCACTGCAGCAGAAGTTTGATGTTTGCCTAGTTACCGTGCATACATCTATGACAAGGTGTTTAACACTGTTTATGTTTAACGCCGTGCCGTATATTTACTTAAAACATTTGCTGCGGGAAGTTAATAATTATTATTTTACGTAAGTAAAGAAACGAAAAATATTGTGAAACCTTACCGATGTCGCAAAGAGGAGGAACACAAATTAAAATGGCAAAACATGGGTAAACATCATTTTCAGTTGTTTGTGTAGTCTGCAATTCGGAATTTAACGTGACGAAAGTGCGGATCCAAGGTATTCGTTGGGATGAAATATGGTGGTTTATAGTTGAACTTTATGCAGAGCTAATATTGTGACCTTGTAAACATTTTTGTGAGTAAGCAAGGCCATGAACGAAGTAGTTAATGTGAGTGAACTTGGTTAAACTCTTTTTTTAATACTGATACTTTTATTTGATTACATAATTAGCCGGTTGAACATGTTCAGAATTTCTATGCAGCTATTCTACGAATGTTCCCAAATGTGTAACACACAGGAAGTTAACTTGTTATTTTAACAAAATTAGTTTGAAATATTAGTTATTAACATTACATTGTTTCCTACACACAAAGATCTAATTTTTCGTAGTAGGTATTATAATAATTAATTACGCATTAACTTAGCTTTCAAATTTCTGTAGTTAAATTCTTTTAAAATACAGAAAAGTACTTTTTCTTTTTATCTTTATACATGTAGGGAAGAAGTGAACTAGAACAGCAGTACCGTCTGAAATAAGCACTTGTTTACAAAAACAATTTTGTGATTTATCACAAATATAAAAAGAAGAAACTGAGAAAAAAATGGTTTATTGCTAAACGAACAGGTACAACATAGCAAAAATGTATATGTCTTAAGAAAGTTTGAGGTTATCAAAGTAAAGACTGCTAAATTTTTATGCTTAAATTAATAAAGCAAAGTGCATTTCTGTAGCTCCTTGTAAATGCAAGATTATGCACTGGCAAATGTATACCAAAATTTTAAGAAACGCTATTCGAAAAAATTACTATTTGTTCGAAAACTATTCGAAACCCTAAAACCACTATTCGCACACCCCTATACAGTCCATATACGTTCTTGTTGTTTTGAAACAAATTACAGTAGTAAAGAATTTAAAAAGTAAATATGTTGTTTGTAGGTGACTGTTTATTACACTGGCAGATTAAAGAATAACAACAAGATGTTTGATACTCTCAGTGAAGGTAATGGTTTCAAGTTCAGGTTGGGTGGTAATGAAGTAATACGTGGATGGGACATTGGCATTCCAGGAATGAAAGTTGGCGGAAAAAGGAAAATTACCATTCCTCCACAAATGGCGTAAGTAAATTTTAAAACTTAAACTATAGTCATTAGTTTTCCACGGTAGTTTGTATGTTTAGCACAAGCTTTTCGGAAGAATGTACAATACATAGTTATTATTTTGTGATATTGGCTTCCGTGTGCTAATAAATCTGTTAATTTTTGACACTGTATGTTATACTTTACAGTTTTTGCTTCAAAATCATGTTATGGGAAAAAGGAGGAGATGTTTGTGGAAGATTAACATTATTAAGGAGAAAAGAAAACTATTGTAAAATGCAATGTTGTATGCACTTATAAGGAATGGTGATTGAAGAAAGAAATTTCTCATAAATTACGTCCTCATGAGGAAGGAGAGTAATTCTTGGAGCAGAAAAGTGTTGGGATTGTGCCTGTCATTGTAAGGTTATGCTGGCCTGAGTTGGAGCACGTACAGTTGAACCTCGCAACTACGACAAGCCATGGTTGCAGAGAAATTTATCGTTGTTATGCTGTTGTTGTACAGTATTTGCCAAAAATGCTGATTTTGACCCTTAAAAAAAAATGTTTAAGTTAGTGTTCAACTGACGCCGGAGTAAATCGGGGGCTTATTTTAAAAATGATAATTTTATTTCATTAGAAAGGTTATCTTTTCCTGGAGAAATTTATACCTAATTAGCCTATAATGTCCTCTCTTAATGTCCTAAAATGTTTAAAACAGTGAGCAGAGTTGCCAATCATAATTACAGCTGTGTTGTATCGTGTATGGCGAGAAAAATAAATTGAATTATACGACTTAAGTTTTACTTACAACTGTACACATTTTCAACACTGAAATGCTGTGTGACTGGGCCTAAGCGTATTTATAAACTCCCTCAGTGCACACAATGTAAAATAAACTGAATAATACCTACCTTAAATATATTTAATCCCTGTCTGTTCTTCATCAAAAAATAAAATATAGGTACTGTATATCACAGAATAATAACATAACTAAAATGCTCCACAAACTGAACACGCAATTAGAGCATCTATGTATGTACGTCAGATGAAAACAGTCATACTAGATCCATGTTGACATGGCCCAGCTCATCCAACAGTATGGTCTGGTGCTACTGAATGAAGTAAGATCGTACAAAGTATCCTAACCCTACTGCAGCTGTACGTTACCGACGGATATGTTTTTATCGAATAGATAAACATGCCTGCATTTCGCCAAAATATTTTACAATTGGTTGAATTGCATAACACCTTAGCTTGTGTTCACAGGTCACTGATAAGGTGTTTATAACTATTGCGCATCTGTGGTTCTAACCACAAATCATAGACGTGTGTGCCATAGTGAAATGTACTATATTCACCCGAAAATAACACAATAGTTTTTACTTACCACAATGTAAAAAATTTGGGGTCTTCTTAAACAGAGTGCAAGGGCAGTTTTGTTTGTATAACCTATAAGTATTAAAAAAGGTTGTACACATTCCTACTGAACTACCCGTTATTTGTGCTAATGCACGCGAACAAAACAAATTTCACGTGAAACAATAAATTAGTTGCAGTTCCAAAAAAAGATCCTCTCCTTGGAAAAATTATTTCCAAGCTAAAATCAAAGTTCTTACCACGTGGCCGCAATGCCAGGCCCATAACCCCGAGTCGCGTCCATTCTCCTTCACTCCTCGTACAATAATGGCCGCCTCTCCCAGTCCCGCAGTGCTTCCATGGCCACCGGAAGTCAATGTGCACAAAATGGCCGTGTACCTTGTGATTACAATCACCATTAAGATATATGCCCGGACTACAGTTGAACAATATTTTCAGCTAAACATTCCTTAAAATTACATTTAAACACAAAGTGCATTATCTTAATTATTCAAACATATTACTCATTGTTCATAAATAAAAAAGAATAACTATGTTTTGTACCTTATATCGCTGCCTACTTTAAATTGCTTAAATAATTTCTGGACATGATTCTAACATTAATTACAGATGACAACACTACAATACCTGACCTGGCCCACCAATAGACACAATTACTCTAAGCCCTAGTTTATGATTGAAATAAGTCTTTGCTTGTTGACCCTTTGGCATGATCGTAGCACCATGAAGCAGCATAAAAGTTCAAGGTCATATACTGATATCACAAGAATGGAACAGGTACAATATTATACAAACCAAAGTGCTAAAAGTTATAAATTCACAAAGCAGAGCTTACTAAATGCAGGTTGCTTGCTTCTAAAATAAGTTAATAATATTAATGTAAAACAACAAGGATGATATCACTTCCTCAATGACACTGAATCAGTCGTAGGCCGGGACCAAACTCACACTACCAGGCGACTAGTCAACCTAAACCAGAGATAGTTGGTGGCAAACACTGTACCCCAGGCTTAGCATATCGGAGTTAGTTATGACTTGTACACACATCAGATAATTTTTAAAACCAACACCATTAAATAAAGTACTAATTATTACTATGGACCAAATAAATATTAAGTTGTTATACTCGTCATATAGAAAAAAGAAGAAACAAATTTGGAATAGGGGAGGATGGCAAAGTACCTCACAACATCATAATATTTTACTGGTATTATGTAATGAAATTATATTACAAACCTATAACACTAAATTTTCAGTTGTTTATCTTGTCAAAACGTCTTTGTTTACATTTACGTCGTTCACCCGGTCCCGCTAGTAAACAACCGCCATACTCACAGATAGTTGTATGACACGGAAGTGTATACAGCACTTTTTCTCTTCAGGCCACAGCCATGTTCCACGCTGCCAACCACCAAAGCGGAATGTGCATAGTTCAGTATAAATGCAGATGGCAATTTGTTAACATTTTTTTTTTTTTTTTGGTATATTTAGTGTGTTCATAATGTTGCCCTGTCTTCTATGGCTACCTTCAGACAATAAAAAAATGGACATTAGTTGTTCTGTTCTATACATTCGTAATGGCAGATCATGTGGGAAAACGCAGAACAAGTGTAAAAGTGAATTATTATAAAAGTGAAAGATGCAAATATGACAAAAATTTCGAACTAATAGTCGTGAAATTTGCTGAAGAAGCCAACAACTGTGCGGCAGCAAGAAAATACTGTGTTACCGAAGGATAAATTCTGCGCTGGTGGCAACAAAACGCCCGCCTTAAGAATGCGAACTACACACAAATCGTTCTGTGGACCCAGACATGGATGTTTTCCAGAGATCGCTGCTCACGTAATGGAGTTTGTGCAATGTCAAAGAAAAATGGGATACCAGTTTCTTTCAATTCTAGGCAACAAAAGGTACGCGAAGTAGCAAGAACCCTGAACATCACAGGAAGAGACTTCAGAACTAGTAGAGGCTGGTATACAAGGCAAATGAGGAACGGATTTTCTTGTTGAAGAAGAACATCGTTGTATCAAAGGCTGCCTGGCAACTTTGAAGAAAAGTTGACAGCCTATCAACAATATGTAATAAAAGTACACAAAACTCATGACTATCTTCTTGGCCAAATCGGGAATGCAGACGAAACACCAGTCTATTTTGACATGCCGTCAAACTACACTGTTGATGACTGTGGGGCGAAATCAGTTACGTTAAGAACATCTGGCAATGAAAAAATGTGTGTGACTAATGCTGACAGTATTGGCAGATGGCAAGAAACTGCCACCTTTTGTCATTCTGAAAGGAAAAACGGTGCCTAAAAACAATTGCCTAAAGGTATCGTAGTAAAGTGTCAACCAAAATGATGGATGACAAATGATTTAATGAGAGATTGGTTGGGAATCATCTGGGGCAAGTGACCCGGTGCTTTGTTGAAGCAGAGAGGCATGCTTGTATTGGATGCCTTCAATGGTCACCTTACAGCAGTTGTCAAGGAAAAATGCGGGGCTTGAACACAGGCCTGGTAGTTATCCCTGGTGGAATGAATGACTTCCAAGCTACAGTTTCCTGATGTTGTTAATAAGTGTTACATGGATAACTTTAAGCAGTTGAATGGCTGTTAGCAGGTGACCACGAAAAAACTTGTGGGAAAGTTAGGAAATGCAACTGTCTCTCAACTGTGCCAGTGGATCATGGCAGCATGGAACAGTATTAGGTCTGAAATTACAGTTACTGGCTTCAAGAAATGCTGTCTGTCCAATGCCATGGATGGGACAGAAGATGATTTCTTGTGGCATGATGCAGAGAATGAGAGTGAAAGTAATGAGCTCCAAAGTGACAGTGAAGGAGAGGAAAACGTGTACAGTCAAGTCTCGGCTACTACGACAAGCCACAGTTCCCAAGAAATTTGTCGTAGTTACGTTGTTGTCATAGTTTCCGAACTACCGGCCTTCTTCCCCTTAAAAAAAAAAAAAATGTCTAAATTCGTGTAAATGGTCACCTGCGTAAAACAGACAATTTGCAAGAAAATAATGATGATTTCATTTAATAGGCATAATTTTTCTGAAGAAATTGATACCAGACAAGCCTATAATAGTTATGAAGTTACCAAAACTTTTAACAGCAAGCTTAAGCGACGAGTGCCGCGGTGTGTATAGTCGGCATTGCGTAACAATGTGCTGACCTAGAGCCTTCCTCGTGACATACTTGGCGGCTGGCCGGCTGCCGTGCGGCGGATTAACGACATAAGGTAGTCGAAAAATGTGGAGGCGCACAGAGTACGAGAGACAGTGTTTCGCTGTTTAGTCAAAATGCGCTACTGTGCAATGTGCAGCAGGTTATTCTAGCGCAGTGTTCTAGCATGCATCATAAAATAAAAACGAATTACTGAAATGTAAACACAACTTGCCGGCACAAAAAGACACAGAGTTGAGGTGAATGTCGTGTTACTTTAGTCGTAGTACATGTAGTAACAAGTTTTACGGGTGTAGTTGTAGTTTTCCTTTTTTCCCATGAATGCTCTCACGATAATGCTATATACCCTTTCACACTGTGGCACGCGTTGAATAATTTATGCGCTTGCCCAAGACATGTAAAAACCAGCTTTGACAGGTGAGTGTAATTGTTCTTTTGTCTGTTGGGCAGGTAAAGCTGATGTGTTTGCCAGCAAAAATGAGAGACGCCAACATTGGTAGTTACTTTATTTTCGCGCTCTAATCGTGAACTGTGTTTAGCGGCGGCACAAAGTTAAGTTCCAAGCCAATAAGTAACAGAACTAGACGCATGTGTCTGCATTGACTTTGAGCAAGGTTACAAGCTTGTGATTTTATTCCGGCAGTGTGCCGACAGAAAACATGTCTGACCTACGTGAGCGCTACCAAACTTACACACGACAGTTCGTTGAAAAGGAATGTAAAGGCTAGACATGCTCGTTTTCACGCACGGCCCACCACCCGTGGAATTTTTTCTTTCTTCTCCTTCAGCTATCCCAACAGACTCTTTCCAAGATAAAAAAAAAAGTGGCTTACCCTTGTTCCCACACTCTTCCTGACTGTGTGTACAATAACAATGCAATGGCCGGCCAGCTAGGATTTATTGCTTCTCGCTTAAGTTTATGGGACGTTCAGTGTGTTAAATTATAATTTATAAGTAGTGTACAGTAAATTAAATGTTGAAATTGCCGTTAAACTAAAAGATAAAAACACGTACGGCTGGCTGTGTGAGCATGAAGGTGAATGACCCAGAACAGCAAATGTGAGACACAGGAAACAGTAATGCCAATGCGTCCTCTCATTCGCCGTCCGTGCTGCTTATCTCAAAAAGTTAAAGGCCTAGGCAGTAAACTATGAGCTGTAACAAGCTAAGCAGAGATAAGCACGATAAGTTGTGTTGGTGCGTGTGTGAGGGAAAGAGAGAGCGCTGTAGTCTCTCCCAGAGGCATTTCTTCTGTATGTGTGGTGTGTGTGACTCAGGTATAGCACAGCCGGCTGCATTTATTCTTAGGCCCCTTACACACGGGCAACTTTTCGTCGCCGGGTTGGGCGACAAAATACCGACGGCTAGACGACGACTGTCGCTGACCCGCATTCAGCACTGGCTCCAATGGGAGTCGCCGTACTCTTTCCACACTAGCGTTTTCCCAGCGACAGACTGACGACTAGTAGCCAGGTGTCGCCGATCCCGTCCACTGACGGCAGCTGGACCACGTTGGACAAACTTGGGTGTGCTCTCCCTTACTATTGCCCGTTACTCATATAGCCTTACCATCAGAGCACTGACCTAGGGAGTAAAAATCTTTCCATAGATGCAGGTGCTGTTCTTTTACACTTATAGCTGCACAGTATCTTTTTAAGAAATCCAGACCAATCACACCAGAATAACGATTACAGCTATTCTGCACAACTTGAACACACGTATCATAGGCTTTATCGTCTATCTGAACACGGATAGCGGTTTCTCCCAAATTCTTAAGCTTGTGGCCAGCAAGACCAGATATACCGAACTTTGGCTTGCGGAGATTGGACAAGACATCTGTAACATGTTGCCATATAAGAGACACTTTGGCACCAGTATCAATTAATAACGTGATTGGTCTTCCCTGATAACTTACTTTTAGAGTCAGTTGTGGTAGCTGGTATGTGTCTTACATGGGACTGTAACCAGTTGCTAGTCCAATCCCTTGCTCGTTTAACTCACCTTAATATGCGTCTCCTTCTAATTCTCTTTGTTTTCCCTTAGATGGACAGTTTCGGATAACATGACAAGTCTCTCCGCATCCAAAACATTCTCCTAACTTCCTTCTGAATTCTTGAATCATATGGATTTACTTCTTAGAGAACTGACATTTAGCAACGAATTTACGATTAGTGAGCACGAACTTGTGAGGTGGCTTACTTGAAGATTTAAAATCCTTGCCAGGGGTGTCTATCTGCTTCAACTACATTAATTGCGAACTCAAAGAGCTTCTCTAAATGTTTGCAGAGATGTGAAATGTGTGTAAACTTGCCTACCTCACTTTTAAGGCCATTCAGAAACGTATCAAGAGCACGCCGATCTGCTTCCTGCTTGATCACATTGTTGTGTTCAAGGTTATTACCTAACTCATACACGTTTGCTTTGATTTTACTATTTCTGTCGGCAAACTGCTAGACAGACTTTTTATCCTCTATTCTTAAACTACTCGGTTGCTCTGTATAGAATCTAGTAGTATACTTTCTACCGAAGCGATCCAGCAAAAGCTTGTTACGTTGGGCGAACAGTGTACATTCTTGGCATGCCCTATCTGCTAAAATGAAATCAAGAGCATCTCCAGACAACTTAAGTTTCACGATAGTCTTTTGCTCAGTTTCAGTCCACTTACAAATATTCGTAGCTTGTTCTATCTTAATAAGGAATATCCTAATGTTTTCGTCAGCTTTACCACCAAATATGGGAATGGCGGGAACAACGTGAAATTTCATATTGGCAGTATGGTACTTTGTGATTCATGATCTCCGTTACTCGAATTAGGAGGTGAGTGAGCAAACTGTTGTCTAAGTTTTGAATTTTCATGCTGGAGAGCCTCTAGACGCAATGCTAGAAGGTTTAAGAGTGACTTGTAGATCTATTTCCTTGCCTTCGATGTTTACAGTAGAAGCCATTGTAATGAGTACGTAACAGGCGATTAACTGAGACAAAATCGCCATACCTCATATCCATTGCTGAGCCACCTTAACAGTGGCGAGAACATCCAGTAGACATGAGGATAGTGGATTGACTGTCCATTTCCAGGCAGTGGCGACGCAAGACGACACACCCTTAATAGCTGCAATATGCGGCGCACAAGATACACATTCATGTGTTCTCTGCCTGCCCACGCGGCAGCACTCAGTTTCCAGGTGGCGAGTTGGCGGACGGAACATGTGGGCAGCAACACGGGGATAGCTACCCGAAAGAAGTACGAAGCACGGGAAAAGATGAGAGACAGCTAAGAACTGTCAGCGGTGCTGCTATCCTGCAGACTGGCACGGCTGTACTAATGTACAAACTTCTAACATGCTTTTTTTCAACACATAACTTTCCTTCATATGTGAACATGGAAAATTTCATCACTTGCGAGGTTCACAGTTCCTAGTTTATGGCCATTATTTATCAATCACACATTTTCTGAACTAATACAATTGCGAACGAGATGAGGCAATCACGATTGTTACAGACACAACTCATGTGATTCTACATGTCGCAAATTTTTCCGTATGATCGCATCCTTTGATCGATCACTCCATTATCGCTCCATCCCACTAACCCACTTCTTACACCAAAAAACTTGAAAGAGGGGAGCCTGATAGATCATTAATTTGCCAATCCCATGGTCATGCGCGCGTGCAAGCAGCTATCCGACTCAGAGCTGCTCTCACATGGATAGCTAGGTGTCCTATCTATAATGTCTAACCATTCCATTTAGTTTTACACCCATTTAATAGGTTCACTCAAGACAAGCCCTATCGTGAGTGCCGCTCTCCCGAACACGTCTTAACACACTCGTAGCTCGTCACCAACTGTCCTGCCTCCCGGTCTGAAGATTCGAGAGGGGGGCAAGGTGGGAGAGTGCGCTAGGTAAGGGGCTGACAGTACAACAAGCTACTGTTGCAGTGTGCCGACAACCAGTAGGTACGCTCAGGGACTCGTATGCATACATATACTTTGTCCAACATAACTAACCTTTACAATAGCACAGTTACCAACAAATACAGTAATCCCTCGTTTTACTGGACTGTTTGGGGGGAAGTGTGGTCCGGTAAATCAGAATGTCCGGTAAATGGTGACGTACCGAAATCTGCACACAGAATTAGACAACAAGCCAATAGATACATAGCAGTGTGATAGTGGCAACGCAGCGTGTTAGTCGTCAAATCGCTGGAAGTGGGCGAGGGGGAAGGTTTGTGATGACTGGCGGGAGTAGATTGATAAGCATCCGTCTTTGTACGCTCATCGAGGTAACCAAGGGTGGAGGGCGGGAAAAGAGTAGAAGGAGAAAAAGGTTTGCTATCAGCTTGGTTTCATGTTATGTTGCGTGGTAACATGTGACACAATTGAATTATATCTTGATTCCTCACATTGTGATTGTGCCGTTGCATAGTTACCTTGTATTTTTCAATACTTCAAATGAAATTTACACTGTGCAAAAATGTAATATACATTCACTTCGAGGAATTAGCTGCAACCTTAGATTGAATAGAGTATAGTTCAATTTTTTGCTTAATGTCTAAAGTCTGGACTAAGAACACTAATTTTAAAATATTTTTGTAGGGTATTCTCTACATTAACATTCACAATTCACCAAGTTTTCGCTGCAGTTTATTGTAAGATAGTAAACTATATATTTCTGTGTTTATCTATGTAGAATAAAAAGTGTCTTGCTTTAAATTACATTTTTTGTATTGTAATTTAATAATAATAGCTAAAGGTAATTGTTCTTATGGAGAAAAGTTTGTGGTGTTTTATTGTGTAACTATTTAATTTCAAGTTAGGGTATAATGGTAATAGTTATGGCCAGAGGGCCAGGTGGAGGAGGCACAGCTTTGTCCTTGTGCTCCGTGCCAGTTTTTGTGCCCATATTTGGCTACGTTTATGTGATGTGTGCTCGCCCTTGAGTTTTCAGTTTTTGTGCCCATATATGGCAATGTTTTGTGGCCCGGTTTTTGTTAGTCGTGTTGGGTGTAGCACACAGGCGGGAAGTACCGGTGTCACGTGCTTGGAGCCAGCCAATCGCGGAGAAGTGCGCTGTGACCTCGATACTTTTTCCTGCAAGCCTGCCTCCATCTTCGGGTAGGAAAAAAAGTCGCGACTCCGAAGAAGGCGGACGTCCGCGGGGCTGCGGCCCAAAATACTATATAAATGTGATAATAGAGCGTGAAAATGTACAGTGTGCGAGAGCCACCCGTGGCCGGAACTCTCTATTTTAAATAATGTGTTAAATTACTTTCGGACAAAAATTCTATTCTACTAAATTTTTGTTTCTCGCGTAGGTGGCCGTAGGGTGCGGGGCAGTTTTTAACCCCGTAAACAATTTCATGTAATCGTTGTAACAATTTGGTTTCTCGGACTTTCTTAAATTATATTTGGTAACAAGCGTCAGTTTTGTTGATGAGACTTGTCCTCATAAGCGCGGTTACTGGAAGCAAGCAGTTGTGTGGTGTAAGAAAATGTACCTATGCGACGTTCAATAAAACTTAAATTCAGACCATTCTTTTCAAGTTTTTCCGTTTCAAGCCTTTCTAAGCCACCTGTTTTGGAGAAAAGTTCATAATTTCGAGACTGAGCAACGGGAAATGGTTGTGTTACGTAATAGCGGAGGAATTCCAGCTGCTACAAACTATTTCTATGTCAACGACCAAACTAAACTCTGCGGAACTTGTCTACCGACTCGCGATTTGTCTGCATTTTGCAACAACCCGGGGGATCTGTACTGCTACAAAGTTACTCAGTTTTTTTTCTGTCCTTTGCAGACACCATTTCATGAAAATCAAATGCACAATCTTTAATGCGCATGTACATCAACTGCATAAAAAAATTCAAGTAGACAGACACTACAGTCACTCTTGTCCAGACACGTCAAAACACAGATGAGCGACTAGCTCTGCTTACCATCTCATGTGGCTATCTGTGCGTGCAGCTGGTGTCACTCAGCAAAGCACAATAGCAAGATTGGTCGTGCGCTGTTGATCTTACAGTTCCGTAAAAGTCCAGGTAGACAATCATTCTTGCCCGGACAAGGCACATACCCCGATGCGCAACTAAAAATAGCTTTGCCTACCATCTTACATTGCTATCCATGTGCGTACCTGATGTCACTCACCAAAGCACAATAACCAGGTAGGTCTTGTGCTGCATATGACAAGTAGACCCGACGGTGGAATAATTTTGTCTCGCCAGATTTTGTCCGTTAAATACGAAGTCCGCTGAATGGAGGTCTGGTAAAACGGGGGTTTACTGTAGTGCACTGTGGTACGATATTTCTAGCTAATTTGCTACTAATATTATGGAAGACCTGTTGCAAGTGCAGTTTAAAATATAAAATAACAGAATATAAATAATTGCAAAAAATTTGTTATTTACTACGTTATGTCCTATGCAAATTTCGTTGTTTTATATTAATACTGCTAGTAAAAATAATTATCATTATTAAGTTGATCTATGTGCCCTACCTTTACAAATATTATCGAGAAAATAATGTTATTAATGCTCTTTGTATATTCCCATCTCACAGTGCTTTCTTTTGCTCGTGTCGCTCCCTGCTGCTGACATCACATGGTATATACTAGTCACGTAGTGTTGAAATACTGTAGTGGGCAGTTAAAATGGCGTTTCATAGCGCGGAGACAGTTGGACAGGAGAAGGAAGAGGAGGTAAGGAGGTGAAACATAGTCGAGAGCAGTGTAGTGGCTTTTAGGAAAACATTGATTCTCAGTGTATATCCGATAATGGAAGGTGAAGGTTGTAGCCCACAGAGACATGGAAAAGTGATGCATAGCAGAGAGCGGGAGACATAATAAAAATCATTATTCATTGTGGTGAAGAAGCGTCAAGTACATGTCTGCTCGAGTCTCTACAGATAGCAGCGACAAGAGCAGCAAGTACACTGATGTGAGTGAAGTTTAGTCTTGTGCATGCTGCAGGTTAACTTCACTGTTTTTATAAACAACTGTCAAACATTGACAGCAGGGATAACTTTAAGACAGATTTAAAATAGTTGTTTCAGATTTAAAATAGTTGTTTCAGATTTAAAATAGTTGTTTCGGGCCCATTTAGAGAATAAATAAATAATTCTAGTTAAATATTTAAACCCTTAAGTTTGATCCATTCACATAAATTGTTATTTCTCTGTCAAGTGGCACAAAAATAAGTATTCCGAGTAGGTCAAAGTTACCACTGAAAACAAAGTATCCATCCACACTTAAAGAGTTAGCGGACTTGGTGTGAGAGACGTGCTACAGCGAGGTAGGGAAAATATGTTGTGTAACTATTAAGAATTTTTCCAACGAGTCTATCTACCAAAATAAGACACTTCAAACTTTGTCCCTATGATGCTGTCCGCTAATTATAAACATGATTTCCAAGCTCCTCAAACGTGCTAAAAATGACTTTTTCACGTTGCTGTAGCTAACAAAATATCAACCGCAATCGAGAACCAAATCTTAGGTACTTGCTGGACTTTTATCACATACATTCCCTAAATAAAATAACAGGGTCATCGCTTGAAAAACGGTTTCTGTGAAAACCCTTTACGCTAGTCTATTCTCCGTTTACTCTTAGTTGAGTTTTAGGATAAACAAAGCAAATGGTAAATAAACATGTTCATGGGCTGCAGACCGCCGTGCACTGTGATCTTGCATAAGAAATAGATCTTTGTCATCTGTCGTGTACATATAAATTTACCACTCAATCACTTAAAGAGAAAGTTTTATTAACAAGTATCTAAAATATACAAACGTTGCAAACACAATCTACGACGCAATATGTTTATTACTATAATTATGGTTAGAGGACGACGCGTCCGTACAGTTGGTTCATGAATTATTTAACGACTGACGCACTGTTAAACGTTAGAGTTTCTTGGTACACTTGCCAGTATTTAGGGATGCACGATACTCTGAAAATATCAAAAGTTAGGTTCAGTAATAATTACCACAGTAAAAATAAGTCAGAAATATCACAATCAGATATAATGTGACTTTTTTTCTCTGTCCATTTTCTGTTCCAGTTCGTCCGAACCACGGCCGCGTGGTCCGAACCAAAGTTCCTTGATCTATTTTGTTCTGTCCTCTCACCGGTTTATTTTTACGTCGCTTGCAGATTAGGTTATGTGATGCTGGACGTGAACAGTGAAAATGTCTTGCATGGTTTTTGAAACGTGGATATATGTCTTCACTAAACAAGCTGTGGTGATGTTAATAAGGCAAGAATAAAAATATCGCATAGCATTCTTTTATATAAAAAAATACATTATGTCGTGAATTGTCGACAGATTGTTTGATGATTTGTAAAATGTCATTTTTCCAAAACAAAGTTCAAAATAATCCAGGAGGACTATACAGTAAGTTTAATCACTCATTTTGTTGACAACTTTTTTTCTGCATGTAGTACCAAATTTTCGTTACGTTAATACCAGAATATTTGAATACAATCGTTAGTCATGACTTGACAATTACAATTAAATTTTGAAGTATACTGTAATTGTACATGATGTCAATATTTTTATCAAGTTTTTATGTAATATTGGTTTCCGTATGTCAATAACACGTACAAAATTTTCACGCAATATTGTTTAAATATGTACTGCGTTGTTGTTTCCTATGATGCCGACTGTACACACTTTTGTCGGTTGGAAATAGTATGTCGGCGTGATGCACAAATTGAGCCAATAAGAAGCTAGCGAAGTGCAATTATATTACGTTATTTGTTTATTTCTGAACTCAACTTAAAGTGAACGGAGAATAGTACATACGTGCATACACACAGGACTGCGTGGTTGGCAAATTAATGATCTAACCAGCTCCCCCCTTACACTATCAACATTTTGCCATTAACAGTTTTGAGTTGTTTTGTATAAATAGGATTTAGAAAAGTAAAGTACTGTAATTGATTTGTTGGAATGTTTTTTTTTTCTTATGTTAGTATTTCGACCAATGGTTTCTTTGGGGTGGTATTTGCAAGGAAATACATTTTGTTGTACGTCATAACAAATACATATTATATAGTTAAAATTAACATAGTAAATCCTGTGCAGATAAACCGAAAGAGAAGTATGTATATTGTGGTCGGCTCGCTTATCTAGCCAGCGCACAGATCAAAAAAGACGTCAAAATTTAATGTAGAATTTCCTCTTTATTTCATTCTCTGATCCCCCCCCCCACCACACACACACCCACCCACCCACCCACCCTTGGTATCAAACAGGGCTCTTTCAAACATTTTTTTTCTAAATTAGCTGCAATACTACAGCAATTACAAAACACCTGTGTACGTTACATATTTAACTTGAAACCTCGAGACCATATCAGCCACTACTACAAAAATCTCAAGTGGCTCGGAACTGGAAGAAAGGCGCAGGTTGCACTCGCAGTTCCTACTTAAGAAGACTTTTACAACCAGAAGTCCTAAATATCTTCTTGACAGATTCCAGTCACTCTGTGTAAATCATAATCACCACACACGTTCCGGCAAAACATTGCTTCTCATATGGTACCTAAACATAAAACTAAATTTTTCTCCCAATTTCTAACAGTGTCTGGTGCTCGGTTTTGGAATGATTTGCCCAGTGAATTAAAGACATGCTCAAACCTAAGCAGTTTCAAAAGTTATTTAAAAACATATTTGTTACAAACTAAATATCTCGTGTGGAGTAGAGGTGTGGTGCTACTATGTTTTTGTAGTAGTATTCTTTAGGTATATTTTTTGTGTGTTTAGAATTTAAAATTAGTTCAAAATTTAAATTTATTAGACATGCAGTTTCTTAACCAGTTTGTATATGAATATACAAATGTATATCACATGACATTATAATTTTTCTCTCTTATCAACAATGCATTTATTGTATACTGTAATGCTGTTTTTCAGATGCACATTAAACTCCCGCAAGATTAGTCTATAGCTATGTTGTTATACATGAATATTTAGATAGCATACACACAATTATATATATTTTTAAGGCACCTAATGGCGTATTTATAGTTTCAGTACAAATACTTAACTTTGTTTTTTTTATACTTGCGGTATTCATTCATATGTAAAATCATTTTAAAAAATTTTTAGTGCATCTGGCTAAATTAATGAATCATTTTTGCTATATTAATATTGTATTTAAATGTTTCTTATTGTTATAGTTTTATTATTGTTTGTCTCACATTTATGATTTTAATTGCATAAAACGTGGTTAAGTGTAAGAGAAGGCGAAAGCCTTAACTTCGCCACAAACAAAGCCATTAAATAAATAATAAATAAACGGGCATACAGAAATGGACCATAATACAGTATGTTAGGCAGGATAGTTCATAAATACACTTTAAAAATTTTGAAGTCAATAGGCTAAATAATTTTCAATTTCTGATTAATTTAGTTTGACAGTTTTTTGGGTACACGAGCTTATATGCAACACTCCAAGGCTAGAACATCCCATGTGACGAATGAAAGCGCAGGAGACTGGAACACGCACCTCTGATTACTAACAGTGGCAGGCAGTTGCTCGTCCCTCGAGACAAGCAGTAGACTAAATGATCCCTGCGCACCTTAGAGCATGGGGCTGCCCTCCTTTCTAGCAGGTGCCAAGAGGACATGATAGCACCTATGTGATTTGCTGCGATGGTGTTAAGGATATACGTTTTTTCTCAGAAATTGAAGTGGTGACGTACGTTACATACCACGATAACAGCCAAACAATAATCCACTTGTAGAACTCGGTCTTACCCACCGATATTTAAAACCTATAATAAAATTCAGGTCCCGAAAAACGTCATTTTCAATATCTTCGCAAGTCATTTAATGTATTATAACTTTCATTTGAACAATTGAATGCAGCTTGCCAAGTAGAGTGATGATCATATGCTATTAATATGAAAACTCCAGCCAGATAATCCAAGCCATTGAGTGGAAAAAAAAACCATTGGAAGCCTGAAGATCTTGTTTTTTCACTAACTAGAATTTTTTATTTTGCGGTCAAGGTCCATCCCCTCTCCACTTCAATTATCACATTTTGAATTTAACTATTTTTGTAGGGTAGGATTTGAACCATCTCATTGTACCTCTTATTCTTATAAAAGATTTGTATTAAATCTCATTTTGTGTAAATCTTATGTTTTTTCAGGTATGGAAGTAAAGGATCACCTCCAGCTATTCCTCCAAACAGCTCTTTGGTATTTGATGTTGAACTATTGAATGTAAAGTGAGTCGTAGGGACTACTGTTTAACCCTACTGAGTGTATCATTCAGCTATAAAAGTATTTCATGTATTTTTTTCTACTGCTGCATGCACAAAATCTGTGCTGCATATGTTGTTAACATTTATGCGTGTTGCTAAGTTTGTGACAGAATTTTGAACCAGCATTAAAGTTACTTTTTTAATATTTTTGGTGTTCTGTTTCTTACCTGAATTTTTATTAACTACCAACATCTTGCTGTAAAGTAATTATTGACTCTGAAAACTGCTAGTGTTTAAAAAGTAAGGAAACTATTAATAAATTTATTAATTTTCGTTATTGTTTTTATAGTACATTTTAATTAAAACTCCATTATAAGTTACTTTTTACTAGAGGTGTGTGAAACTTTAAAAATTCAAAGTTTAATGGTAAATTAAGGGACCGAAAATTCGCTTACAGAATGAGTTGATGCTTTGTAGTTAATAAAACAACCACTTTTATAAAAAAAAGCATTATCTGGCTTCCTTTAATTTTTTTGCGTAAATCATAAGCAGAGTCTAAAACACACTTTAAAAATTCAAAACACAACTACTATCACAGAGTGTTAGTGTAATAAAAAGGAAATTAAATACAGATTTGCACTTAATTTTACAGTTTTTATTTTCTTTCCATTGCAAAGTATATGTACAGTATTCTGTTTTACTGTTTAGGCACAACAAAGACATCAATTACATAATTACCTGAAAACAGATCATTGAGATCTACATACAGCCACACTTGAGTCATGTGGAAGTGGTAATATAGCACAGCAAACATTACCTGCAACACAAGACATAATAAAATATTTGACTTTGCCTTAATTTAAAAAATTACTGCTTCAAACACGCCTACTATTTAGACTACACTTGCTGAGAAATTGAACACACGTCCAAAATTTGAGATATTCATTCTGTATACTGCAAAACTATTTTGTCTATATGTATGTGGTTTAAGAACCCTGCACACAGATAGGTTTACTACTCTTTGTTACACTTGCTCAAAATCAGCATAAATAAATACCTGCCTACCTATACCTGCTGTCACAGGTTCTATTCTATGATAAGAAAATATTTTGGCAGAATTTTTCATGTTATCATGTGACATATGATATATGGTACTTACGTGAGTTGTATGAACAGTAATTGTAATTTCTTTTAAATGTCTCATAAACACATTTAAACAACTCGAAACGTAATTATTAAAGCCCCGACGTAATATATTAAATTTGACGGTATTGTTATTCTATGCCTACCAAGAGTCTTAAAATACAATTAAATGAAATAGTTATGATTTATGTAATACTTTTTAAATGCTGAGTAATATTTAATATTTATTTGTGTAGGTATTCAGGGTGTCTACCGGTCACGAAAGTCCCGAATTTGAAATAACAGACACGAAAGTTGCAAAAAATTCTGTTTGAATGTCCATTAGTGCGTGGGTTGTAAGATTTGTTTTGATTTAAGGGTTCAGCGATGTAAAACGGAGTTGTAATTCACATAAACGAGAAAGGTAAGCGACGGGCATTAGCGAAACGACAGCCGCGGTCTTTGTGTGTTTTCATCGTGTCGTGACTCGTGTTAGTTCTTAGTGTTCACGGCAGATAGCTCTGCTAAGCAAAACACACAGTCGAGATATCGATTCGCGCAAGTTTTCGTTTTGATATTGGTCGCGGGTCAGCTTTATTAGTATTTGTTTACGTTTTTGGGCGCGCAAGAGTTGTTTATGTTGATAAGTTGGGAATGTTAAAAGAATACGTTTTTTCGTAAATATTAATGCGATGTGGTGTTAATAGTATTAGCAACGAAATACAAATGCACATTTTGTTAAGATTTTTTTCAACTGAATCGGTTTGACACGTTCGTATATTAATGATGTAGGCCTAACGTTTTTGTTTAAGCTACGTTTCTAAGTGTGTCAATCGGCTACTAACAATGCCCGGAGAGTGTAGATTTCAAGACAATTGGTACTCTTCGCCATTCGCAGAGCAGTAGAAAATATGGTTACGTCCCGTGGGTGATAAACATTGTGCAGTGTGTTGTGTATGTCGCACCGAATTTGACATTTCGCACGGCGGTGTTAACAGCGTCAAGGTTCATGAGGGAGGGAAACGTCATGCTAAATTAATTAGCGAACTTTTCAATCAAAAACAAACTATGGTAAATTTTCCGCGAACAAGAGAAGAACAATCTGTTCTTCAGAATGTTGCGATTTCGGAGCCTGGAACACGCCTTTCCGGCCAGAAGTGTGACGAACCAGGAATGCTTCCCGCTTCGGTTGATGCTGCAGTTCCGAATTTTGAAAAAGAAACTTTGCTTCAAATAACTGCACCTTCAACATCTACATCTGCAGTGCCATCTGGAAGTAGCTTAGGCCTACAACAGTTTCTTCTAAGAGAGGCGGTCACTAAAGCAGAAATTATTTGGGCTATTCACAAGGTGATAGTCATTCTTCTGCTAGAGGTGGCGGTGCAAGTAGCGATCTTTTTCCACTCATGTTTCCTGACAGTATAGTAGCCCAGAAGTTTCAAATGCAGAAGGATAAGCTGTCTTATGTGGTTACATATGGCCTAGGTCCTTTTTTTTTTTTTTCAAGGCAACCTTGTAGATGAAATTCTATTGTCAGTTTTTTGCCATTTCCTTTGATGAGAGCTTGAATAAAGTTTCGCAAAAAGGCCAAATGGATTTTGTGGTGAGATTTTGGTATAACGAATCTAGCACTGTTTCAACTAGATACCTGACTTCAGCTTTCCTTGAACGAGCAACTGCAAAATATTTGGTTGACAAGTTTAGGAGTGTTCTGGTTGATCTGAGAATACCTCTGAATAAAATTTTGCAAGTATCTATCGATGGGCCAAACGTCAACCTAAAATTCTTGAGAGATATTCATGACATTTTGAAAGGTGAAGGTGATGGCCAGGAAATATTTGATGTTGGAACATGTTCCTTGCATATTGTCCAAGGAGCATATAAGACAGCTCACACTAAAACAGGATGGAATATCCATAGCTTTCTTCGTTCCCTGTTCTACCTCTTCAAAGATTTTCCATCAAGAAGAGCTGAGTACTCACAGATAACAGGATCTTCAGTGTTTGCGTTGAAATTCTGTCAGGTAAGGTGGATGGAGAATTCAAAAGTGCTCACACGGGCCATAGAAATGTTGCCACATCTGGAAAAGTTTGTGAAGTCTGTCGAACAGAAACCACCAAATTCAATGAACTTCAGCAAAGTAAAGGAAGCCTTAGCAGAAGATACGTTGCCAGCCCAACTGGAATTT
The DNA here is from genome assembly GCA_003012365.1 of Medauroidea extradentata. Taxonomy (NCBI): domain Eukaryota; kingdom Metazoa; phylum Arthropoda; class Insecta; order Phasmatodea; family Phasmatidae; genus Medauroidea; species Medauroidea extradentata. The sequence goes on along the minus strand of PNEQ01048207.1, from coordinate 2,840 downwards.
TTGTTGTCTGTATCATTGCAGCTGGAACCATTTTTGACCGAATTCCAGACAAACACACCTATGCTACCATTCTTGTATTAGGAGATTTTCTGCCTTTTAAAAGGAATAGCATCCCGATTTGTACAGAAATCTGTGGTTGATGGTATAAAATCTGGCTCTCAGTTAGCAAGTTTAGACATCAATGATCTTGCTTCTCTCAAGACCCTTCAAAATAGTGATATTGGGTTTGGGGCAAAATCAGCATGCAGTAAAGGCATAAAAGAAGTGAAAGTAATGAAGTTTCGAAATGATTGCAAATGCTATTTCCAACATTTGTTTACAAAGCTTGTAACAAAATGTCCTTTGTCGTACAAAATTGTGAAAGGTGCTTCGTTTATAGACCCAGAAATAATGAGAAGTCTGGTGCTACGAAACTCACGAATCACTGTAGCCCTTGAAGTGTTTGTGGCAAAACAGCAGATGACTCCCTCAGTTGCGGACTGTGTGAAGAGAGATTACTTGAAATTTTGTGAAAATTGTAGTGTTGTTGAGGCTGTCAAGCAATTTGGCAGAAAACAACACAAACTGGACAGTTTCCTCATAAATCTCATTCATGATCTGAAAATGGATAATGCAGCATTGCTTACCTTCTTTCAGAAAATTCTTGTAATGTTTCATGGTAATGGAGCTGTTGAAAGGGGATTTTCAGTCAATAAGGAGTGTTTGGTTGAACATATGACAGAAGATTCCCTTGTGGCTCATATATCAGTTTATGGAGCAGTGAGCTGTATCTGATGTAATTTCAAAAAAGATGATTCAAGCTGTCAGGAATTCTTCAGCAAGGCATAAAGAAGCATTAGCCCAAATGGCAGAAGAAAGACAAAAATGAAAGAACAAAGAAAAGAAGGCATGAAGAAATCAGAGTTGCAGTTTGTTAAAAAAGAAAATGTTGGAGCTGCTAAACGAAAAAATATCTGAACTTACCAAAAAATCACAGTAACTTAATTTTGAAAATCTACAGTGTAAAATTACATTTTATTTTTAATTTGTGCAGTATAGTGTGGTTTTGATTTTGTTGTGAAATTGACTAAAATATTGAAGTTAACTTACATCTGCTTCAATAAGAATACAATTCTTCACTTGTGTGACAATGAGTGTTCAATAATTAACTTGTGTGAAAATAAGTGTTCAATAATTGACTTGTCTACGAATCCTGGAGAAAATCAACGCTGAAAATATTTATGAAGGTTTGTTTTACTAATTAGAATTAATAGGCTTGACTGAGAATTTTAACTTAGACTACAGTAATGTTTTTTCCTTGATTATTCTGCTTTCAATGTGTTAAATTAGGCCTAAGTTATTGCATAATGCTAAGAGCTTGCAGTTAAATATGCAGTTTTGATGTTATGAAAGTACTATTCTTAAATGGGTACCAAATAAAAGGTCATTAAAATTTCTGGAAAAGGTCACTAAAAGTCACTAAAATGAATCTTGAGAAGCCAGTAGACACCCCGGTATTGTTTTTGTACAGTAATTTCCTTCTTTATGTTATTTAATGAATTTTTATATTATAAATTGTGGGTTTGAGATTAGGACTTTTGTAGTCCTCGTGATAAGGTAAGGTGACAGGGAGACTTAAGTGGCTTTTCCAAAAAAAAAAATGGACGTACGATATATTGATTTACATCCTTATTCAATGAAAAAAATTATGGCCACGCCCTAAGTCTAGGATAGATTGTATTGCTTCCAAAATAAAGTATTTTAATCAGGTCAGCTGGTCATGAAAGAAGAGGACCGAACTGCAGGGCCTTACGGCATTGTTTTTGTGGTGAACCTCTGAAGAAAGATTATGTAGATTTACGCCATTTTGGCCAGATAAGTGAATTTAAAACGAGTTTTGTGCCAGGTAAACTTTCCCATCATTTTACTGTATTTCATCTTGAACTACAACATGATTTTAACCAGTGTTACCGTGTACAGAAGTTATACATTTTGAACACTTAAATTGAGAATTTTCCTGATTATTTTGCTAGTATAGGATAGTGAAGACCTGTACCCAGAATTCCTGGAGTACAAACCTGCATGTTTGACATTTATAAATGTTTAACTAGTCCCTGAGAACAGTTGAAGTATATTCTGATTTAATAATTTTTTAAATATGTGATTTAATTTTAAATTTAAAGATGTGAAGTAAATTTCAAGAACCATTGAACATTATTTAGTTTTATATGCTGTGTCTTTGGTTTTGGATTTCCAGTCAGTCTCCTCACGATGTTTCAAAGTTTCCAGTCAACTTATTTTAAACTTATTTTAAAACCAGAGTTCTTTGTTTTATTGTCTATTTGTCTTTGTGTAGTGTGGTAAGTACAGTAAGTCCTCGATTACCGGACATTCGTTTAACGGACATTTGTAATAACAGACTTTTCATTTTGTTTTCTTTAATTCGAACAACGGACACAAAACTTGCTTTAACGGACATTTCCGAGTTGCTAATTTTTTAGGAAGCAGGAACCATATTTCCGAACAGCCTGTAGTACAGGCTGCGATGTGTAAAGACACACGACGCGCTACATTCTTCCGTACATCTGGCAACAATGCTTGCCCCTCTCTCTTCCTCAAGACCTACATACCATTCCGAGCAGGTGGCCTGAGGGATGTAACTTGGGGTTGGGCGCGCGGGTATCAGTTGTCAACACGTGTGGTGCTACTGAAAACCGAGAATCTTTTTTTTTTCTTGAGAAGGAAACAATAACTCCAAGCGGCTTTGTGGCTGACTAGTTTCCCCTTAGTCGTGACTCTTTACATACGTACACAGTTCCAGGCGGGAGTTACGCGCGGTAGTTTTAAAGTTCATAGTTGTG